>FIZR01031030.1:0-42844 GCA_900060175.1 Ferrisia virgata
CGGATTTATTGGTAATTCAATGAAGATTCAAAATTGATGTTCAAAATTTTGAAAGCTCAAATTTTAATTTTTGAAATGAAAGCTCAACTTTTCGTGATAGGTATAAAGGTTGAAAGCTACCATTTAAAAATTCGAAAAAATTACCATGAAGAAACCTTTTTATGTTCATTTCAACCAACTAATTTTCAAAATAGGATCTCAGCACCCCTAGGGAGCACAGGGGTCCACAATTTTAGTCAAAATTCCAACAGACGAAAAAAATCAAGTGGTGTATTGATTTTCACTAATTCTAGGACGCTGTGTTCGAATATAGGCCTAGTTTTATAATTCGACCTCGCCAACCCCTCTACCACCCCTCAACATGGTTAACATAGAAAAAAATTGGAAACGTGATGTGGCATGTCGATTCTTACTAATTCGATGATGCTGGGTTCGAATATTGGCTTACTTTCTCCGTCCGACTCTTTGGTACTCATATTTTTCAAATTTTTAGTGATTTGAAAATCACTTTAGGGCAAGAGGGAGTCGGATTAAGAAAGTAAGTTGATATTCCATCTCGGCTGTACTGAATTACTATGAATCGATATGTTACACGTCATTTTCATTATATCTCTTAGGTGGCCATAAGTGGGGCGAGGGCACTTGGTGGATGGATCCAAAAAATAAGTGAATATTCATGCTCAGTGGCCCCAAATTAGTAATAACCAACATGTCAATTCGATTTTTCAATTTTTTCGAATTATGACCTAATTGAGGGAACTGGTGGGGCCGTTTAGGAAAGTTGGATCAAAAAAATAAACCGATGATCGAACTCAGCGATATCGAATTGGTCGGAATCGATATGCCAATTCACTTCTACCTTTTGACATGGACATGTCTTAGAGCTGGAGGTCAATTTCTGAAAGTGTTAAATTTTTGACTTTTGATTAGAAGTTGAATTTTTTCGATCAACAACTCGTGATGAAAGGCGATGATGAATAATATTTATACTTCACGTTAAAAGGTTGACACAGATATGTCTAATTCAAAAAAAAAAAAAAAAATTAAAATAAAAAATTACAAATTTGAAAAATTAAAATAATAATTTTTAAAATTCAAATTAAAAAATGTTTTATATTTCAAAAATACTTAGCAGTTACTTTTTTTGGAGTGAAATTTTTTAATTTTTTATTTGAAGTTTTTGTTTAAAAACTCGTGATGTTAGATGATTATGAATAATTTTTTCCCTTAATGTTAAAATATTGACATGAATGTGTTACATATCTATGATCTAAAATTTTTCCCTTAAAGGGAAAAGTGCATCAATTTTTTTTTTTTTAATTTTGATCAAATTTGAGAACCTCTGTGCTCCCGGGGTCGTTGTGATTCCATTTTGAAAGTTAATTAGTTGAAACTAGCATAAAAAATGCTATTCATGGTCATTTTTTCAGATTTTTAAATGCTAGCTTTCAACCTTTATACCTATCATAAAACGTTGAGCTTTCATCTCAAAAATTAAAATTTAAGCTTTTAAAATTTTGAACATCAATTTTGAATCTTCATTGAATTTCCAATAAATCCGCGTAAACAGATTTATCTTAAGTCTAACCAATCTTGAAATATCAGTCTTCAAATTTGAGCTGTTTGACGAAAAAACACGATTGCACGAAACTTACAAGAGCCATCCCCTTCCCCATCCTACTGAAAAGTTATGACCGAAATGACGGCGATTCCTTCACTGGACTACCGAGAGGAACTCATAAGAATTTTTTAGCGAAATTGAAAGACTCAAGTTACATTTTAAGTCGTTTTGATATGGGATAAGCCCATAGTAAAAAGGAAAATTTTCCAAGAAATTTTGTATTGATGCTTACAAATTGGATCACCTTAAAACAATATTCCTGAAGCGTCAAATTGTTGGAATCATTTTTTGAACCCCACGGATACTGGCCGCCGCTCCCCACAAAATAATGGGATAAACCAAAACTAATACCTAATATTGATGTCTTTACCGTATACTAAATCAAACCTTTTAAAAACGATCGCGACCACGGGGTTAGACTTTTCATTCAACTTTATTAAGTACTTATCCCTTTTTCGGTATTCCTTAAGTACGAAAGCCAGCTTTTATTGGAAAATGAATACATTACTATACCAGTTTCTTATTCATATATAATCTTTATTTACATGAATCTGTTAACCATCATGGTTCATGAGTGAGAACCTGGTAGGACGTATCAACACTCCTCCCCTTTGAGTTTGAAAAACTTGAAAAAGGTTTTATATTTTTACTATATATATACTATATTTCATAGATTTTAAACCTAAACCACTGAGAAACTTAATTTACATTCTCATAAATTCGAAAAACACATTTTGCAATGGTTAAAAACATAATTTTTGAAAATTTTTCGGTTTTTGTTTTGCTCACTACAATTTAAAAAAGTTTTTGGATCTAGCTGTGACAAATAAGACCGTTAAGGAGAGCAACTCTTCTTTGATCTTTTAGTTTTTTTGTTGCAAGGGAAGATTCTAGTGTAGGAATACGGTTCTATGAATTTATAGAAACAGTATACATATGCAAACCTTAAGAATCGACTTATTAGCACGATATTTTTTGAAAATTTTCCCCTTACTTTGTTTGAAAAATTATTAACTGTGCTGGATTTTTAATGAATATGAAGCGTACAGAATGTATACCTAACATTACTGGTTACAGCAGAGATGTGTGTATATTGTATAGTTATAATTTGTGCTTTATTTTTATAAATTTATCTTAATTTTTACTACTGGTCTGTGAAAAGGTTCTGCAAGGTGCTGAGTTATTATGTAACTCTATTTTTCCAAATATTCAAACAAGTGTTCCAAACAGTAAAACTGTTCAAATTCACTTTTTCATTTCATTAAATATTTGTTATCCCTCCGCCACCTTCATCATAGTATGTTTGTACGTATATTTTTGGTACAAAATTGTACCTCTTACGATGGGATAATGGTAATAAAGTGTCTAAAATATACTTATATTTTCAAAAGGAAAATATTTCGTACCAAAAGAAGTAAATTGGGAATGACTATAACTTCATTTCCGGTCAACGGTTTTGATTCTTTTTCATCGAAATAAAATGTATTTCCCATGTTGAATGTGATTGTATCTTCTTCTGGATCGTCGACAAAATTCGCTTTCCATTTCCATTCTCTGCAAAATGAAATCAGTATGACAGGTTATAAATGCATAGATAATGGAATGAGCTGAGATATCGAATAATTATTGTTGTTTCAAATGATGAAAAATCTTTTTTCTCATAGAAAATCCAGCCTGGTAGTAAATTTTTTGCAGTTGTTTCAAGCTCAAACCTTCCTGGTTCCATTTTTACAAAGATGGCAAATATACGTAATTAGATACATGTCATTTATATCTAGCACCAAGGTGATCCTAACGCAAATTCCATTCTGCACGCCTTCCTTGGTGTGTAAAGCTTGAAGGAATCTAGTTATTAATAGTATTACATAATATAATTTTACAATAAAACCTTTTGAGAATACATTTTTAATAAGAAAAGGGAACATCGCAATGCGTTGATTTTTGTGAAATGAAAGAGATACTTGATTAGTCTATATTCGTGAAATAAAAAAAGAAGCACTCTGCCATTATTTTTCTTGATTAGTGGTAAGGGTACAAGTATATATTGGCGTGAATAGCTGAAACTCTCAAAATGGCACATCTTGGATTTGGAGTAAACTTGGAAGATAAGAAAAACTACCTACACGACGACTTTTTTGAGGTTGTGAAGGGGTTCATTAGGGCCGAAAAGTCGAAATTCCCAAAAGCCACATGTAGGACTAAGAACCTCGACTACACCTACATGTTAAATTTCAAATTCCTAGCTCAATTCGGAGGCGAGATATGCGTGGAACAGCTTTTTTTTCAAAGTCAAAAAGGGGGAACCCCTCCATTTATCCCCTCGTAATTTATGTATCAGGTTAATTTTTGTGTGTTTTACAATTTTTGTTTCTCTACCAATTAAATCAAAAATGAACAAATTTCGCGATTTTTGCGTCTCAAGTTTTTTCCCCTTCCCCTATCTGAACATCGCTGAAATTTGACTCAATATCGTCCCTACACATACCATGGGTACATCAAAGACATCGCTGATCGAAGCCCGCTTCATAAATTTGACAGATTTTGGTTGGTATCAAGCCGAGTATATTATGATTTTTAGTTTCGAAAAAGAGAACTTAACATAAAACGCAATAAATATCTGACATTGGCAAAAATAATCTCGATAGCCCTGATTGTCCCAATAAACGAATTTAGTTTGAAAGTATTCACGGAGCACCTATGTAGTACTTACGGACCACTCAAGTTACTTTTATGTCAATCCTTTTTGTCTATTTTAATACCAAGTACTGAAATTAAAGTAACAAGTAGATTAGAGAGTGATTTGGTGTATTTTCACAATATTTCATCAGTTGGTGGAACTAAACTGGAGCAATAAAAATTTTTATGTAACTTCGGCCCCCATATTTCATTTTTAAGGAGCTGGAATATAAATTTAATTCCATGAAAAATTAAATTTTTCCAGAAAATTTCAAAATTACGTTTTAATCTTTTTAAAATGGAGTTGGTAAAAAAAACCTGTAACCAGTTTTGAATAAATATAATCTTTTGATTTTATCCGTGGCGTAAAGTAAGAAGGGGGTGAGAGACAGCTCCCCTCCAACTAGAGCGATTTTTTAGATCAGTAAAATTCAGCATTTATAGTTTAGAAATATTATGCCGAAATAGGTACCTACTTATTTTCCGACCCCTGACCCTCGAAATTTTCGCCCTCGCTTCACTCCGGCCATGCATTTTCAACTTTTTAAGAACAAAATTCCGAAAATCGCCCCCTCCCTCTCCTCATTCGTCACCGAAGTCGATAGTTGTTATGGTACTGAATCCTACGAGGATGGTACCAATAGTGCACATCGCGCTTTATCTCAGATTGTAGGAATCGCACGTATATGATTCTGGTCTCATTTTGTTCAGTGAAGTTTTATGAAAGTGGCGGTGGTAAAAATATTTATAGTTTTACCTAAAACAAAAAAGCCATAAAAGATGAACGAAGATCCAAAAATTTCTTTGGGTGGGGTAAGTGTACGTGCATGTAATCGAATCGAAATTTATAACGATAAAAAAGTAAAGGAAATTCCTTCAGCATTGAAAGGAGTGTGTGACTCAACGGATACTGTTCCTGAAGGCACTAGTGTGGCACTTCTGATTATTACAACACCTTCATTCGACCACAAGTGTGACCAAAAGTCCGAAAATTATGGAGTTTGCATTTACATAACAATGCAGAACTGCACACTTTCGTGTCACCGACGGAATTGTAGATCTTTTCTAGTCCAACAAGTGGGAATGCCTTCGTCACTCACCCTACAGTGCTGACTTGAGTCTGCTCCATTTTGATCTTTTCCTCAAACTTAAAGAACTGGTGAGATGAGTTTGTTTTTCATCATTGAAAGAGCTACGAAGTTGAATGAGCTGAAAAATTCGACGATTAGCAGAGATGACGTGCTGACCGGAATGAAATTATTTTTAGGCCGTCGACAAGCGTGTTTAGATTAGTAGGGAATTATAATGAAGGGATGAAACGTTTATTTTTTCTAAAATAAATATATTTCAATTTATGATTAAGTGCGCTGCAGTTTCGGATTAACCCTCACATAATAGGAAAACATCTGTTTATTGGATTTGTGTGTTCCTCGCCATTCGGTTTGTTTATTGTACTGTGATTGGCTGATCCTGTTGTATTTTACAAAATCATTTCAATTTCGAACTTCAATTACTTCAGATTAGTTAAAGTTAGAAACTCGAAAACAGGTTCAATGAGAACAATATTCAACGAAAAGTATTACAAAATTAAAACAATGTAGGTTGTTGCAAAAATTGGAATTACAAAGTTCCCTATTACTGTAATCAAATTTTTCCTTCAACAAGAAGTTTGATTATTTTATTTCAAAGCTATTGTAAAATTTGCTAACAGCGCTCTCTTTTTTTTTCAATAAATAAATTGTAGTTTTGAATGTGAATCGTGGTTAGAAACCCCTTCGAGTTTGAAACACTTGTCACACTTTCTATTTTTCATAACTGCAATGCTAAAGCTCCCCCCTCCCCCTCCCCATCTCAATAGGGTTGAAGGAGAATATATTTACGCGACATTTTCAAAATTTGTTCCTTTGGTTGCAGTTTCAATGCATGATAACGTATCTAAGCGCTCTTAGATCAGTATCTTTCATTACTACTATAATAGTAATGGTTCATTTTTTTGAATATCATTGAAAATATTACTTGCCTAATCCTCGAAATTGCATCCTTCTTTTTTGCCTAATGAGCGCATTCGGCAGTATTTTAGTCTGAGTTCGCAGTATGTGAGAAATATGTAGGCACAGACGTTGTGTGTTTCACACATTCGGCAAAAATTTTCCAAATGCATGCATTCGACAATCACGCGGATTGGACGTTACATATACATTTTAAATAATTGGAACAATGTTCAACGATTTAGTAACATTATACTGTGATGAAATCATTTTGGTCTTAGTTAGTTTTTTCTTATATGTGTTAGCACTGAGATAATACATAATATACTGCTCGTCTTTGTGGAATAACTTTTGAAACGGTTGAAGAAATATTACACAATAAAATATTTTCAATGTATCAATATTGTGAATTTAGTCACACACCATATGCATTACCTATTTTATAATAATACAGGTTTGTTTGACGATTGTTTTAGAGTAAACATGAATAAGTCGGTATTGTTGCCGAATTAATACGCGTACCTATCAGTTAATGTATTCAAACCGTGAATCAATCATGTTATGCATGGTAATGTCAAGTTCAAGTTAAGAATCTGTTCATCAACTCACTATCAACTAATCTAGAGAATATTGGCTGTTTTTAATTACCTGTAAAAGAATGGTCCGATTTCTTCAACATTAGCCTTCTTTCCTACTTGCACTTCATCGGGATTCGTGACGTTGAATATGTATATCTTGAAATCTATAGCCAAAGGGGTTTTCGCCCACATTTTCCGACCGTCTGATCCTTTTTTCAATTGTTTCGCCTGAATACGTTACAGCAGAGATGTGTACTTTATGAATTTAACGAATTTCTTTGAACAACCTCATTGTTAAATTTATCGTACTATTACGTAATATAAATAACTTCTCCATCTTGACATGTAATCGATGCATATTGCAAGAAGAATCTACCGTTTAAAAGCAATGTTTGGGATAACATTCCAATTAAGAATTAAACAGCGAACTCTGTAGATTGTAGAACATCTTTACTGAATTTTCCCCGCTTGAAAATTTAATTTGAAATCATCATCTACGTGTAATGTGTCGAATACGGATACCATTACTCGTAGAATCATTTTATTCTCGACAATTTGGATAATTTATCCAAATTTGACAGTTCAAAGTAATTCTGCGTGTATCCACCTTTCACTTTTCCTTTTATTTAATTACTACAACACGCAATCGATAATAAAAACCTGCATTTTTTCACAATTTCTGAAATATTTTCAAATAATTTGAGAAAAATTCGATTCTGATAAAGCTATCAGAAGTTCTGCGTATTTTTCATAAAATGAAGATATTTTAGAATCACTGGAAAAATCAAAGGAAGAGAAAAATCGTTAGAATCGGTTTAGGTTGGGTAGAAGAGTTAAAATAACTGTATTAGACCCATTTCGATTGAAATTTTTTCAAAATCGAACTTTTCTCGAATTATTTCAAAATATTTTAAAAAGTGAAAAATAAAGTTTTTCAGGTCTTTCTAAAAAGTAGTATTAGAGAAAGCGCGGAGATGAAAAATTATCATTGTTGATTATTTTGGGTATAAGCAACAGTATTAAACCTATTTTTAACTAACTTTAAAAATTTTTTTTTACAACTTTCGAGAATTTTTATTATTTTTGTAGCTTTGAGCTTTCGCTGGGAGGCGTAAATTTGAACTTTGAGGATTAAAATTTTATTTATGAATGCTAAATAAATTGGTGAAAAAATCAATTTTTATCCGCATTGCCGGAAAAAAGAGTAACATTTTCAACTTTTATTAAATAATGACATTGGCGACACTGCTATTCAAAAATATCCAACTATTTCGACCTAAATCCACTTTTCTGAACTAACAAATTTTTTGGGTACGTATTTGAGGTAATAGACCCTTCAAAAAAATCTCATTTTCAACCCTCTGGTAGAGGGCCAAAACTACTTTCGGATTGAACTGTGAATGCGCTAGGGGTGCTTTTGATTCAAAGAAATTTTATTGCTTTTAAGTAAGACTTGCTTTACACTTGGTACTAATAAAACCACTAAAACGAAAAACAAAATAATCATGAAACCAGCTTTGTTTTGTCCCAATACACCTAATAATCAGATTTGTACTATTCTACTTGTGTACAAAGCTGTGCTGATTTGACATGTGGAGTTCTTTTCAATTAACAAATCAATATTTCCGTAATAAAGCTAGATGAAGTCAAAGCTGAATTATTTCATCTTTCAAACGCTTCAACATTATGCAAAAATTGAAACATTACAAGCTGTGAATAATTTCTCTGATGAACTTTGCAAACGCAAGGTTACCAATAATAATACTTTATACACGAATTACCTACAGTATCATAATTGATACCTACTCTATTTCAAAAAAATAAATTACCAACTATCATTTTTTACTGAAAAGCATTACATCAATGTTGTGGTTTTCATCAACTGTTCAACTACGCAATTGGTCAAAATTTTCATGAAAGTTCAAAAATTTGAATTTTAGGACGTTTTTAATCTTTAAAAATCGATTTCAGTTTCGCTCGTAGGTATACTTGTTACGTACGTAATACGTTACCACTTTGTTTACTATTATTTTGTTCGTTATGAGGTACATTAAACATCAACGACAAAATGTAATTTTTTCGCCAAACTAACTACATATTATGAAAATGGTTGCCCTAATATGGTGATATGTCGATGTTGAGCTCAATGACAAATGTGATGACACGGGTACGTTAAAAATCCTAAAAATAGTTTTCTTCGTTTTTCACGAGGTATATAATTTCGGAAGGTAGTAACATTTGACGGAAGGTTTATTTGTAATTTTATGGCAGAAAAAAAATTTTCAATTGAGTAACCTGGTATTAGATATTTTTTGATTTGTGAAAGATGCATCGAAATTCACCTTATTTAGCTGACTACTTTTTGTTTTTAACTTGTTTTATTAAACCTATCAAAATAGTTGTATTTTAAAAATTAATTTTGAAGTTTTTCCAACTTATTTTAAAACTTACGTGTTCAAATGAAATAATTACTGGGTTAATCTAAGTCCATGGAATTTTAATGTAATTTAAATGTATTCCTATTTTACGATACTCTGGTTTTGCTCGAATTCTTTTCTCTGCAATTTTTTCCGTATCCATTTTTGAAGATATTTTTTAATAACGAGCTAAGTGATCTAAATATTACAAGTAATCGATATGGTCATTTTAAAGAATTATTATGATAATTGGAACATTGATGTACAGAATTCTTAATTTTTTTTTTGTGTTTTTCTTAACTTGTTTTTTTTTTAATCTAGATTTTTATACTTAGGCCTAACATAAAATATCACAGAATACATTATAATTTTACATGTCTATCTATATCTATCCCATTAGGGGTGTTGTTATTTTCACAAGCTTGGAATTTGGAAGAGGAGTTGCTCAAATTCGACGTGAACATGAACGAGATTGCTCATACTTCATATGTCATCGTTACCCAAGTCACTGAAGAACTGTTATTTTTCTTTACGTTTTTCAGTTACTCTTTTGAAAAAACTACCTTTGTTGCACACCAAGTCAATTCCCAAAAAAAGAACTTTCTCTTACTTATCGAAGCATAAGAAAAGAAAAACTACCAAAAATTGTACTTCCATGTGAGTAAGTGTTGTGTCAAGTTTTTGTTTGATGTTACGTTAATGTTAATAATTTGAATTCACTAATAGTTTCGAATTACGAATATTTTTATTTTTAACCTTGTGAATGATGTTTGTTCATTTATGGGTTATTTTTTTAAATAAACATTTTTTTGTGATCATAATCATAAACATCATTCTTTAAAATCTAATTCGGAAATAAAAAAATTTTAAAATTTACAGTTGAAAGAAAAACATAGTTCGATTCAAGCAAAGTCGGGTGCTGTCGGATTCATGAATTTTATTTAATCTTTTAAAATGAACGTCTCCTCCAAGCATGTGGAAATAACAACACCAGTCTACTAGTGAAGTTGTGATTGACACAATTATTGAATTTTTTTCTTTTATCGAATCGGTCATATTCATAAATGTAGTAGATTTGGTATTTCAACGACGAATTACGTGAAATTATGAATTCAGATGTAACCAATGTGAATAGAAAAGTTTCTTATATCATAGATGAATAATTCTTCACCTCTATCTATGATTTTATTTGTAAGTATCTTGTATTGCGTGCACTGGGGAAAAAACCTGCATGTCGAACATTAGATGACCAGTTATGAATATCAAAAGTTGATATTTTTCTTGAAGTTGACAGTTTTGGAAATGAAGATTTTCTTTTTTTGTTTTACCAACTTGAAAAAGAAAATATCCGAACAAATCGCTGATTTTTTTTTGTAAAAATTGCTTTATTTGTGGATTTGGCTGTTAAAAAATGTTCAAAATTGTAAAATAATTTTCAACTTGCTTGAAAAATTACGATTCATAAAATTTGTTCAAAATCACAAAAAAAGAGCAGGTTTTAAAAAAATTGATAAAAGTTACAACAGTAACGGAATTATGTTTGATGAAAGAAATGAACGCTACGTTTCAATGGAGTGAAGTATCGACAAAATCGTATCTTCAAATATTTTTTCTAGGTGCATATAACCCATTTACTTAGTACTCGAAATCTGCCAACGTCTAAGCAGCCTCCTTTCTTTCGAAAGAATTTTTAAAATCTTTCATATTTATTCATCCAAGGAATGAAGAGGAAAATAGTTCCTAGAATATTGAAACATAAATAAAGAAAATACTACATGGACTTTATAGTCTAACGTTAATTTTTTTTTGGAAAACTTTCGATAAAAAGTGTAAATATGCAGGTATAAGTATTCGTATTTGTTTACATAGGTACGCATTCTTTTTTAAGAAAGGAGAAAAATATCGAAGTAGGCATGATGAAATTAAAAAAAAAAAAAAGAAATTCATATTTTGGAAAACTTTTTTGCATTTTCTATTGTTACGCTTCAGAAGCCAAGATGATATAAATTATTTTTTTCTTTATTCCAACTCCAGACCTGAAATTAAGTCTAGATCGTAAAAAGGGTATATATATGTTGATTTGTATTTTGAACAGTTTTCTCAGTTTACTTGTATTCTTGCATTGCTGTTCTCATCGCACTGAAGAGTATTATTTGATTAAAGGTACCTTATTTTGGTAAAGAAATAATAAAATGATGACTAGAATTGTGAATTAACTTTACTCATTGGTTAAAAAAATGCTCTCCCTTTTTTTTTTTGCGAGTACAGCTTGATAATTTATGTACGTATCAAAGTGTTCATTTGCACTTTTTTAAGATCGTGTAATCAGTAATCACGTATAATGGATGACTTTAATGAGTAGAACTATAATTTAAATTGTGCATTTGATATATCTACGAATGAGATGGTTTTTATTGAAAAAATCATTTTTAACAATGAATGTGTGAAATGAATAGTTTATTTCCGTACCTGTTCAATTTTGGAATGCACCAGATTCGGAAACCCAAACCATCCCACAAATACACCAAAAGCAATAACAAGAAGTCCCGAAATGATCAATACAGTCGTTCTACCCATGGTTCACGGATATTTTAGTAATAATGTTAACTATATACGGATACCATGCGAACAAACAAAAATTACCATGAAGACTGGTTGAAGATTCGGCGACATTTACCTTACAGCAGTCAACTTCGATACCTTTTCAAGGTCTTTAACATTGCGTGGAATATTTAAGTCCAGGTCTTCGTGTTTAGATATATTATTATACTGAAGCAAAAACAACCTTATGAAGTTTAACTAATACATTATTAAAAGAAATACTGCGCGGTTATAATCGTCTGTACAACTTCTGAACCATGACGGATGATAGGAACGTCGCTTTGACTCTTGATTATGTGGGCAAAAGGTATTGAACTTTGTTTATTTAGGCTTTATTTACTATGTAAGTTGAACTGTCAAATTATGGGTGTCCTAAGTGAGCACTTTGAAGAACCAAACTATTCTAAAATGCGTTCAATTAACGCGCCTGGTCTACGAATTATTAAATTGGCCAATAAATACAAACACATGTTATTTTGCTAGAACATATACTTTTGTGAGAAGCACATTTAACAGACGAGATTCGTGTAGCATGTAGTTCAATTTTGTTTTTCACTCTTATGGCAATCCACCAAGTTTATTGGAATGATTCGTTAATAGCTCGTCTAAAGGTCGTTTTTAGGATTAAAAAAAAGAAAAAAGTTTTGATATTTTTATCGACGAATTTTTAAATTTTCAGGATCATTTTCCAGTCGGTAGTTTGAAAATCGCAGTTATGTATGACCGTGTATGACTAAATTTTTATAGTTTTTTCAAAATACAGAACTTTTACATTTCGCGGTTATTGATAGACTTTTTTAAGATTTCGAGAGTGATATAATGTTTATTAACGTTACAAATAATCTCATCACGCACGCTGTATGAATGAACAATATTAATCTACGAAGGTATCTATGAACTTGTAAGGCTGAAGTACATACGCGGATTATCCACCTGTTTTACCTCGTTTGCTTGCTGCTAGGTGGTACTCTTAATACCTGCGCGAATATGTAACTTATAATCGTATTTGCTGCTTTTAAAATCGCTTTTGTTTTTCGCTGCCGCCCACTCAAATGTTGAATCGGTTGATTGAAGTACGAGTAAAGTTTCTGAGTGGCACTTGAATAATCTATCGAAAAAATTATTTGGTAATGCGCTTTTTTTAGTGTGGAAAAGTCCAAGGGTAAGCTTGAGTTGAGGAAGAGAGTTAATACAGTTCGATGTTTGAATACAGCATTCTCTGGACAAATGATCACAACAACTAGCTGCTAAAATTTTTAAATTATTTTGTTTAAGTGGTGCCATAATTTTTTCTAGAATTTCAACATTTTTGAATGATGATTACTTTTTAGCCAGTATTTAGCATGATTTTCAGGTCATAATGTCAATGAAAACTAGGCTATTACGGTTTATTGATCTATGGCGGATGAGGGAAGAAATATAAACAAAATTCGTTTTGGGGTCCTGGAAGACCATTATCACCATTTTCGGCTGTGTCGGATATTTATTTTTTAGTCAGGTTTTCCGGAGGGAAATCCTGACTATTACAATATAGTTTTGTCTGATATTATTAGTTCGGTTTCCTGAGGGGACACCCTGACTATTGCAATCGTCCGGTCTGATATGTTTTTTAGCCTGATTTTCTGTGTTATTGTCAATGATAACCAGGCTTGACGATTGCTCTTCTAAAAACGTTGTACTGATTCACCTGAAGGTTGAAACTTTGTTGGTAGTTGACAGTAATGCCCAGGGTGTGCCTTTTGGGGTGTCGACTCGCCACCTCTAACCTATCCCATAATCGATAATTGACAAGATTCGGCGTAACACATGCACATCATCATACCTCCGATTTTCACCTTTGGTATGAGAAAATTCCGATTAAAAATAGGATAGGAGGTGTTGATCCCTTATTAATGGAAGGTACATTCGCATAAAAAGTTTTCTCTTAAGTGCCTCAATAAGTTGTTATGACTCTTTAGAAATTAAAAGTACAAATTTGATGACCGTGATAACGATACAAGGCTTTAATGTGGAGCGCAAACGCAAAAAAGATTTTGCTTTCCAGTGGGTTCCAGCGACTCTTTTGGTCAAATTAGGGTCTTTGACAAGTGAAGTTAATTCAAACTATGATATGATGAATGACATGTTAATCTGCAACGAATTATATTTTTCTTCCTATTCAGTATTATTAACAGTAAAAATAAATTAAATTAATTTTAATTTGGAAAGACTGGAATAAAATTCATCAGTTGAAGTTTGTGAAACTTTCATGCACACAGACTCTTCTAATTTGAAGATTAGCAATTTTTCTAAAAGGCAATTTTTGTTTGTCTTGAAGAGTTACGCAAGAATCCTGAATCACAGAAAATATTTCTACGAATTTTTTATTTTTTTAACCACCGCTTCATCAAATTTTGAGTTAGGTAACTTGTTTGTATACTTATTCATTTTTATTCATTTAATCTGTCTCCATTCAGCCCTTTGAGTTGAATATGTCGGCCTTATTTGTTTCAAAAATTCGTAGTTCGTCTTTAGTTTTACTAGTGGTACTAGTACTAGTTCTACTATTACTTACTAGTAGAAGTTTTAGTGCTGTCAACAGTATTCGCTTGAGCTGGGGTACCATTAGATTCTTCAATATCAAGATGACAATCTGCAATTTTTTTCAAGAGAAAGGATTCCTTAGTATGACCTTCAGTTGTCAAAAAAGTATCAATGGCCTTGAAGTTGAGATATTTGAGATCTAGTAACGACGCTAATAAAATCACCTCTGTAATGGTAAAACGTTTCAATAAGCCCAGTCGCATACAGTTCTTCATTTCTTAGAAAAACTGAGTATCAGTTGATTTATCAGACAAGTAATCTGCCATTTTGCTGCGGAGCAAGAGACATAAATTCAAAGTAGGATTTTTCTCAGCTGATAAAATTTCAGTAGGTAATTGTTTCAAAGGTTTGTAGAACAATTTTTAGATTGTAGTGTAAAAGAGAAAAATTTCTCCAAATATACCATGAATGTAAGATGGGCCCAATTTTACATATTGATTTCTAGCAGCTGACGAATCTTTCTTTTATAAAATAATCATTCGTGGTTTATTTCGAGAAAAATTTCTCTTTTGCGCTACGATCTAAAAACAAATTTTGCATGCAGAAAGGAAGGGATGATGATCTCTGATTGCTCATCCTCTTAAATCACCGCATTACTTTTTTTTTATCTACTAACCAGTAAGTGTCTAGTTTTATAATCACTACGTTATTTAGGGTAACTAGTTCACTGGCGTGGTGTAATTGTATTATTGTATCAATTCTGCATACGTGATAATTGGATTTGACTTGTTCTTCACCCTATTCCCTTTCCTTCCTTTAACCTTACCAACACCACAATGACTTACGCGAGCATTCTACTCCTTGAATCATTCCCTACCATTTCACCACTACAAATATAACACCATAGTGTAAATGCGAGTAATATAATACTACCACTAGGCCGACTTCCGAACATAGTTTCGTTCGTCCAAAATGTTGCAAACGTATTAAGTACAGATAGGAGGGTGGGTAGAACCACCAACACAAAGACAAAAGGTAATTTTTAATTTTTAATTTTTTTCACGAGCAGGTTATTGCTTTTTGAAAGAATTTTTGTAATCATTTTGTATTTTGTAAACACATGCCTTAAAATTGAGCTACTAAGAAATATAGTCTTTAACTGTAAACGTAAATGTTCTGTCTTTTATTGAAGCCTTCTAATGAATTAGAGATGAAGTTAATTTATTTATTTTAGTAATATTTAAAACGAACTTGTTGGAAAAAAAGAGGAAATCTTAACGATTCGACTTTGAATTTTCTCAATGATCATAGGACAGTACTGCAAGAAATGATAAAAAAAAAAGTATACTTTTGTAAATTTTTATTGACTTTTATAAAACCTGAAAAACTTGACAAATCTCATCATTAAATTTATCGCAAATATTTCAAAATAAATTAATTAAAGAGAGTACATGCTGAAAGCTGCTTTGAATAAAAAATTGATTCGAAACGTCGAACATTAGTAGGAAAAATTTTAATGATAGTAACTAGCGTATAAAGGAGCGTGAGCGGTGTACACTGGAGCATGAGCTGCAACAACGGGAGCGTGAGCAACAATCGGATGGTTAATGGTGAACGAGGAATAAGATGTGGCACCATGGGCTACCGGAGCATGAGCTACAATTGGTGCGGCATGTGCGTAATACGGGGAGGCAACTACTGGAGCATGTGAATATATTGGGGCATGGTAAGCTAATGCATAAGAAAAATAAATCGTTAGTTACTACGGGTAAATATCTAATGGGCGAAAAAATTGAATGATTTACTCACCGGTAGAATATACAAGGGCACGTTTTTCTTTAGCTGCCGAGTCTGGGATTGGACTTCCTTGAGCTAAAGAACTGATGGCGACTAGAAGGAAAAAGACTGCTGCCTGTAAATAAATAATAAACTTTTGATAGAATTTTTTTTTCACAGGCTATAATATTTTTAAAGGAATTTCTATAAAGAAAATAATCGTTTCCGAAGATAATTTTTCGTGGTGGAATCCGTGACGTCAAATTTACAGTGGAAAGAAAAAAAAATCAATGAAACGAAATTCCGAATTTTTTTTATAAGGCTTTTGAGAGGTCAAACGTTGAAATATTTAATTTGCCGATTTTTTTTTTTTTCAGTTTAACTTCAGTCACCGAAAGTTAAATATTTAAACCATAAAATGAAAATAATGGAACGAGAACGTGCGCAAATTTTTAACAGTTTCTTTACACGAATCTTAAATGATTTGCCCTTACTAAACACTTTTTTCAATTCTATTTTTATATCGTAGGAATATAATTATTTTGAAAATAAAATTTTACCCATTCAAATCGTTTGAAGCTTGATAATTTGTTTATTCGAGTTAGAACGAAAAGAAAGATATCGTATACTTATTTCACAGTAAAAATTCATCTTTGATGGTTGAATAAATCTCATTTATTCTAGGTGGATTATTTTTCTTTATTCTTTCGTATACAAATTGATAAAATTTACGATTGAAATATTCTTAGTAAATTACAACACTTATTAAAGAACAGAGCTTTGTAAAAATACTTTCTGGACAGTAATAGTAATTCCTACTAAAATTCGAGTATATTTATTCTGTGTGAATTCGCCGCATTATGATGAAAAAATAGCTTTATTTTTCATTTGCCTGTAGATTTTTGACTTTTTTTTTCTTGTTTTTAATCATTTCTGAAAGTCATTATTTTTTAATGTTCGGAATATGTTTTAAAATAATTTAAATTTATACTGCGGGTGTTAATGCGTCTGCATACATCTACCTATCTATTTATTTGATGCCGACTTTCATATTATATCGTTATTTTAGATTTCTTTAAAGCCTATTTTGTTTTTCTTCGACTTCGAATTTTTGAGGAACGAGACGAAAGACTGGAGAAATGCTTTGTGAAAAATTTTGATCCAGAAACTTGAAGTTTATGTATCACTTATAAATTGTGTTTTCTCGGCATCGAATGCAAAATACTTCTTTTTCAAATTGTTTTGACGAGACAAAGGTATTTCCTTTCTCCGTGATATGTTTACCCTGAGTAAAGGTTAATGACGAGTAGTTTAGCTTACGCTTAAAAAAAAAACTCAATTTAAATTGACTTCATTTGAACAACTTTTTGAAAATGAATGGTTGCTATGTAATAAAGAAACAGTGTTGATTAAAGGTTAGGTTCTAATATAAGCAAGAAATTATATGAAAGAGTTGCTACTCTAGACAAATAACATTACGTTAAAGTAAAAAGAAGTTAATATAATATAGCTTCAGGTGGATTACAAAAAATTTTGTTTGAATTACTGAGTCAACTTTGTATCATAATAATTAAAATGAAATTCACTTACTTTGAAGTACATTTTTATTATATTTTTTTTTCAAAAAAAAAACACTCAAAGAATATGATCACTGCAGGTTTGATGAAGATTACTGTCTTGACAGATATTGTTTTACGGTTTATATAGGTACGCTATGTGTATGACATAAAATGCCGGCACCTAGTTTGATGATTTAGATCTATTTATGGGTTTATTGCTAATCTGTTGGCTAATATGGTCATTACCACTCCGCAATCGTATTTCATCTACAATAGTTTTATAGTAATAGTTGTCGTCCTGATATTTAAAATATTTTACGTACGCTATGAAATTTAACTAAGTTTTTTTTCTTCTTCTTTCAATAGTAGGCCTATGTCTCGTGCTCTTGAGTATGTCAAGAAAGAACAAGTTGATACCTATTTGAAAGCTTCATACATAAATATTAATACACAATTCTATTTTAATTATAATTATTTTTTACATCTTGTGATCGAGCCATGACTCATAGGACATTTCAAGTCGGAACAAATGATATGAAAAATTCAAATATAAGTTGCGATCGAAGTTCATCAAAACAAATAAGAAATTTTCATCTTCTAAAATGTGTTGTTATAATTTACTCACCATCAAATATGATAGGTATATTTGATAAATTACGAGAAGGAATTTAATAGCCTTTTTCTTTAGTGTAACGAATGTGGAAGCATATAGAAAATGTAATTGGGCAACTGTTGTATTGTCCAATATTTATGTGATATCTCGATGCATGAATGTAAACTAGGCGAAAGTATAAATGTTGATGAGATCGAAGCTGAATCTTGATTATCGTGTAGAGTTGAGCGTGTAGATATCAAGTAGGTAAAATTGCACCCTTTGTGAACGATTGTACTTTCCCTTTTCCCTTCTTTCCACAAGATTTCAATTTTGCAAATGCTAGTTGGCTGGCTTCCAGTTTTAAAGGGGTAGATTTGATCCCCCGTGTGTTTGCTCAGTTGCATTCTTTGATTGAAGCTATACTACTGCAGGTTGTTTTAATTTTTTTATTTTTTATTCTCACATCGGAGAGGAAGCACAAAAAAACAAGTACAGTGAAAATTTAAAACCTCTGATTAACCTATTAAAATCTTTTCACTTGAATTTAAACTTCCGAAATTAAAAAAAAAAAAAAAAAAACAAGATAAAACAGAGAGGTTTTAATTGAAAGGATTTAAAAATACCATTGTAAGTAATTTATAATTTGATTTTCTATGCTATGTTTTATCAGTGTAAACGAAGCTATTACGGTCTATCATCCTACGGTGGAGGAGGAGGGGTATCAACAAAATTTATTTTGGGATCCTAGAAGATCTTTACGATCATTTTTGGCCATGTAAGATATTTATTCATTTATTCATTTATTCATTTATCCCCCCTCCCGAAACTGAAAATCATTTGCTCAGCTCGATACCGAACAAAATTAATCAAATTGGGAAACAGATTCGCGATTGGTGGCAGATTTGATATTCTGGAGTGGGTACAACCTCGGGTCAAAATTTAATTGTGGCCAAATTTTGGGGGAGGGATTGCTAAGGAGCTAAAATCTCAAATATTGTTCCTTTTTAAGCTTATTGATAGGCAATCCAAAGTTGTATAACACATCCAAAAATTAGCCCCCTACCTCCATTAAAAGGGAAGATAGGAGTTTCGCTTTGTTGACCTTGAAAAACGGCTGTTCCTCCCCTTATCCTCTTTCTAAATTCAGCTATAAAGTTGAAATTTGGTATGTAGACTTGGTAGAGGTCATAGATGTGTCTTTTAGGGGTTTTAACTTTTCAGTCTCATTGCATCTGCTCGCAGCCCCAAAAATGTATTTTTTTTTTGGGTGGACTTCCTTTTATTTTGAATTTGTTCTTCGCATAACTCTCCTCCAAATTGAGCGAAGAAGTTAAGATGTAGTACGTACATTTAGTAAGGGTCCTAGATGTGCCTTTTGGAAGCCTCGACTTTTCGACCTTATTGTACCCTCTCACAGCCCCAAAAATGTTTTTTGGGCGATTGAGCGAGGAAGTTTAAATTTGGTATGTTGCCTTTTTACGATGTCTACTTTTTGTTTCATTGCACCCCCTTACTCTTGCCACTGATTAGAAAAAAAGCACCGCGAAGCAAAGTTTTTTTTTTATTTTGCCTTTTTGCCTTTTTTTCAATGTATAATTAAAATTATTTATCTCTTTTTCTTCTTTTTTGAAAAAAATACAATACGTTAAAATTCAGATCCTGATATGGTTGTTATGTTTTAATGATAGCTCATTACGCCGGTTTGAAGCTCTATTCAAAGGTTCCTAAATACCTCGATTTTACGTGAAAGCTATTATATACGGCTTATCCTACAGCGTATGAAGGTGAAAGTATCAACAGAATTCTTTCAGGTGTTTTGGGAGACCATTGAGATCATTTTCAGACATGTCTGTTAAATATTGATTTTCTTTATTTTTTATTTATTCCTCTCTCCCTCCTTCCCTCGAAACTGAAAATCAATTACTCAGCTCGATTTCAACCAAAAAAGGTGAAATTGAAGCAAGAGGCTTAGAATGACGATGGATTTGATATTTTTGATTAGGAATAACTATTGATCAAAGTTCAATTATACCTAAATTTGGAGGAGGGAGTGTCGGGGGGCCAAAATAACAAAAATTGTTCGTTTTCGATCTAATCAATAGAGAATTCAATGTTGCATTACATATCCAAAAATCAACTTCCCAGGCCAACTATGAGAAGATAAATAGGAGGCTTTTCCTCTGTTGGATTTTTAAAAATGACTGTATCACGCATATCTTTGCTTCGAATTGAGCTAAAAGGTTGAAAATTGGTGTATAGATTTAGTAGGGGAGTCCTGGACGTGCCTTTTGAGGGTTTAAACTATCCACTACGATACCTAGCTGTTAAAAAAAAAGCATCGCAGAGTGTTCTTTTTTCTACTATTCAAATGGATAATTATCAAATATCCTTTGTTTTACGAAAATCAAACTCAAAAAGGAACGCATTGCGTTGCATTTTTTTCTTTTTTTTTTCATATGAATGAATGAATGAATGAATTATAAATCATTTAACTTAGTTATAAAATTCTGTGTAATTGATGTTTGATGCTTGAGACTATCCTGAATGGAAATTTTGTGTTTGGGTTGTGAAAAAACTCGAATTTTGATCTACTCGTACATCAGCAAAACTACTTTGAACTTTGCAAAAAGCACATTTGGAAATACTCGGCAAAGATTAGATATTGGAGAATAACATATTGAAATTTGAGCTCATTACATTCACTAGATGTTGTGATGTATCTCAAAATAAACCACGTCAAAGAGTCAAATTTTTGCCTATTTTGCTACAAAGTACTCTCTTAAAAATACGTGGTTATTTTTCATACTCGTATTTATTTCTCTCTCACTATATTTATACGTATTCAGATACAATCTAAACATTGGTAGGTGGACACTTGTACAGGTGGTAGAAAAGGCCACAAAGTACGAAAAAGTTGCTTTTTGATCTGATTAATTGAGAATGAGCGTTGCAAAAATTTGTGTAAGCTACATACTAGCAACTAATTTTCAATTTCATTAGTCAGAAATAATTAAATTACTGCCCTATACATGTGTTAACTTTACTGATTACCCAGTACCTAACCTACGTGGTTTTATTTATTTCATTAAAGCCGGTCTTAGCTTATAATTTCTTTCTTGATTAAACTGCTTACCTTGTTATTCAATAAAACTGAAACAACGATCTGGTCTTAAGATTGAATCAATTTGTCTACGTGATAAGATTTTTAATTATTATTTATGTTATTGTAGCGCAGCAAATGCAGATGTAATTACTTGTAAACTTCATTGAAATTTCATGAAAAAGTAGTAGCTTTCGTCATTCGGAAGATTTTTTTGTTATAGAAATGTAGCATATTGTAGAGCTCATTACTTGATTTTAAAAGAATGTGAAAATTAAACAAATTAATTACTTGTTTTATCAACACCATTAGACATGTTTCAATTAGTGGCACATTTATGACCGTGGATGGAGTCTAAACTCTTCTACATTTTTCAAAAAACAAATTTTAACGAATGAAAACAATCAAAAAGGTGTAAAATTATATAGGCTTGTATAGAAATTTATTTAACTTGATTTCAATCCATCTTTTGTTCTCCAATTTGAATTTGGTTTTTATTTCATTGAAGATCTCGAAAATTCTCATTATACTGACGACTATGTGAGCTGTCCGGCTGATTATTCAAAGATGGGAAAAACCTAAATTCGCTACTGATCTCAGTAATTATACTGCTACAAGTAACCGAATGTAGCATACGTACTTATCTGCGCTTGATTTTTCCTCTAATATCAGCTCCCACTCACTCTCAGAAATTAAAAAAAAAACATCGCTTTTTAGCCCCATTTTCGTGAAATATTACTTTTTTCCTAATCAGTTTAGAAAGTCGACACCACCAAAAGGCACATCTAGGACCTATACTAGATCTATATTCCAAACTTCAACTTCCTAGTTCAATTTGGAGAGGAGTTATGCGAGAAACAAACTCAAAAAATAAGTAAAGCCGATCAAAAAACTACATTTTTGGGACTGTGAGGAGGTGAAATGGGACTGAAAAGTCAAGACCCCCATAAGGTACATCTAGTGACGCTGCTAGATGTACATACCAAATTTCAACTTCCCAGCTAAATTTGGCGAGGAGATAGGGGAGGAATAGTCCTTTTTCAGGGTCAGAAAAGAAAAAAACCCTCTCACCTCCCCTCCTAACTGACCTAGGAGGTTGATTTTTAGATATCTTATACAACTTTGGATTGTCTATCGGTTGGCTTAAAAAGAAACAATTTTTGCATTTTTAGCCTCCCAGCAACGCCTCCCCCAATTGAGGCATAACTGAATTTTGACCCAAGGCCGTCCTCACTCGTATATATTTAAACCGGCGCCAAACTGAGACGATTGATCGAATTGCAGCGATTTTGGTCGGTATCGAAAAGAGTAATACTGGCATAGCCAAAAATGGCCAAAATCGTCTTCTAGAACCTCAAAACGAATTTTGTTGTAATGGCCTGGTTTTCAATGTAAGTCATTGGAGCAGCCCTGGAACATTTTGAAAGGGCGGAGCCTTACATTTTGTAAGGAGGGAACCTGGCTCTTGAGCCGGAGCCGGAGCCCTATATTTTGCAAGGATGGAGCCTGGATCCGGAGTCGGAGCCCTGTATTTTGAAGCGTTTGGGCTTGGCTGCGGAGCAGGCGGTTAGCTGGAGTCTAATATTTGAGAGGCATGTAGTCGGGCTCTGGAACTGAGCACAATACGAAAATATGAATTTATGCGGGTAGTATTTCTCATTTTCTCTGCCTTGAACCCATGTCTGGAATGTAAACAAAACTCTGTCTTCTATATTGAATCATGACTAATTTTATACCAAGCAGATATACTAAATTTGGCAATGTTGATTTGACTGTTCTAAAAGGCCGAATTCAACGTTAGTTTATGTGAGAACTTTTCAGTTTTCACGCATATCTTTTTGTAAAAGGGGTTTACAAAAATTTTCATAGAACAGTTTTTTTTTTTTTTGGAAGAGAATTGAATTATCTTCCCAATGGTAATGGTATATTTACTTACAACTATTATCGTTCTTGAAATAATTATAGTTGAACTTCTGAATTACATTATCTTTAAAACGATAATACCTAGCGTAGTACTTCTAGTGAACGAAACGTAGCATTTTTTATGCTCTTTCAGGCTCTTTCCTACCATATATGTCTAGTTTTCTATAGTTTGAAAAAAATTTACAGCCGTAATTTGCGGTAGTCTGAACAAATTGAAAAAAAAGTTATGCAGTTTCCTTGGTCAAAAACTTGTGGTCTAGTAAAATCTAAAAATTAATGTACTATTAAAAAAGTAATTCAATTATACTCAAAAAATTGTGCTGTAAAAATTTTTATAAACCTTTTCCACAAAAAGATGTAGGCGAAAAGCTGCCAAGTTCTCATATAAACTAATGTTAAAGCCTGACTGACTCTGATTGACTTAATTAAATGAATAAATACTTCAGCATTAAAAATGAAGTGTTGAAATTATGTACCTTACTTTATTTTATTTTATTTTAATATTTAAGCAATATAAATTTGAGTGAAAGAAATTTTTGTTGATAGGTAATCGTACTATAGGTATGCATATTGGGCTCCGGAGCCGGATTGGACTCCGAGGCTGAAGCCTTGTGAAATGAAATTTTGGGCTCCGCAGGCGGAGCTTTATCGAAAAGTATGAGGCTCCGATGCCTTGCCTTATAAACAATATGATATAGAAAATCAGGTTAACAAGACATGAGCAGGGTTGACTTGACCAAAAATACTGCAGATGCGAACGGCGAAAATGAGGGACTATTGCGACCAACCGAAAACTCTGTTAGGTGTCGGATCCGTAATTCTAACCCGCTGACGATACATTCGGCCATACGTCATTTTTTGCCATTTACTACTGACACCTGTAATGATGATTTTTCTGGAGATTTTTCTTAATTTGCTTTTGTGCATTTCAAAATATACAGGTAATTAAATGACTTCCTTATGTTTAGAAAAATATATCAATGTTGTTGATTTTATTCCAATTATAAGTAACATGTAGATTTGTCATCAGTGAATTTATAAATGACACGTCATTGGCTCGTTCATAAAAGTTAACGTAGCATTCTTATTTACATTATGTACATTATACAAGTTCCCATGAGTTCACAGGTAGATACAACTGCTACAAATGAGTACTTTCGGTTTAAATACTTATTGAAAGTAGACTGGAAAATCGACATTTTTGCTAACAAATAGAAAATTCAACTAGGTCAGTTGTAAAATAAGTAAAGGTACCTACATAATTATTAAAATATATATTAATATTAATACTGTGGTCTGGTAGTAATTATGTGTCTGTACTTATTAACAGGTTGTTTTTTAACTTTTTTTTGATATTGCTTGTAATATTTTTCACGTTGAATATAGTTTTCATTGAATGGCCTGTCTTCGAATGGTGCTATGAAATTGTTTTGAGAATTTTGAGGATTTGGTTTATCGTAGATGTGTTGGTATGGCGCCGGTGCAGGTGGTGGCTGTAACGATTGAGCTGGAGGCTGTTTTTGAACGGGAATGAATTGCTCTGCATGAGGGTTTGAGTTCGGCATCGATGAAAATGGATCTACTGGCTTCTCGTTTTTAAAATAATGTGGTATTTTTTTGACAACGGCACGAAAACCGATATCTTTATCGGAAATATATTCTACGATTCGCATCGAGCCATCTGCTTCCAACATGTTATAGGCTCCTTTTACAAAATCACCGTCGCGATGCTCCCAATGGCTTTTTACATCTAAAGTATAAGGATCTAGTACTGAATATCCATATTTATACAATGGCTTCGCCTGAAATGAAAAAAATACCACGTCCGTATTAATACAGTTTAGAATTTGTAAGCGAGCAAGCAATGTACTCGTATGTAATATGTAGTATACTCGGATAGGGTGAGCTTTCATCCAGTGGCAAATTTTTTGGGATGGCGAAAATTAAAGTAGTTTTAATTTATTTTTTCCAGCATATTCGAGCAACTTAATTTATCTAGATTAAGTTTAAAAAATTTGTATTAAAATGTTCGTTTTTTCATCTTTCATTTTTTATATTTTATAAATTTTTACCCTCCTTGCTTCGTTGAAGCTTTAATTTTTTTTTTTCATTTTCAACAGTGCTAAGTGCAAGGAAAGAAATTTCTGAACGTTAAAATTTTTTTTCCTGGCAAAAAAAAAAGAATTTCCTCAAAAAATCAAACATTGGACTTTCGAATCTAAAAGATGAGATAAATTTCTCAAAATTCTAAAAATGCATTTTTTGTTGACTTTATGTATAATTTTATTCGAACATTTTCGCTCTTGCTGTGTTCAAGGGCATGCTATACTAAAAGTTTGGATGCTAAAAATTGCACCAAAAATATGAAAAAAAAAAAATTGACAAAAGTCATCCAAAGTTGATCAAAAATCGCGAAAAAAAACGTTGGAAATGATCGGAAATTGCGTAAAAAATTGACAGAAATGTGTGAAAAATGTAAAAAATTTATCAAATACCACGAAAAAATAATGAAGAATGATGAGTGAAAATCAACGGATCGAAATTTTTAACGATTTTTTCATATAATAGGTTAATTTTTATTTACTTTTCAACAGTTTTTCATGATTTTTGATCAATTTTATGCCTTTTTTTACGAATTTTTTTTCATATTTTTATACATTTTTTTACCTATTTTTCAACATTTTTTTGTAATTGTTGATCAATTTTCTGCATTTTTCACGCATTTTTGTCGATTTTTTATGCAATTTTCGATGATTCATAATTTTATTTTTTTTCGTATTTTTAGTTAGTTTTCACTTGTTTTTCAACTTTTTTTCCCGCAATTTTTAATCAATTCCTTATCACTTTTAACGATTTTTTTCATATTATAGGTCAATTTTTCGCATATTTTTCAACATTTGTCGTGATTTTTTGTTTAATTTTATCCACTTTTTACCAATTTATACCAATTTTTTAATGTTTTTTAACAATTTTCGGGCAATTTTTACTCATTTTACACCTTTATTTAAGAATTCGATAAAAAATTGACAGAAATACTTAGACAGTGCGATAATTTTCGTGAGTTTTGAAAAAGAACAGAAATTAGATAAATATTAAAATTAAGGATCGAATTTTGATTATTCGCTGTAGTTACATTCAAAATGATCAAATAAAAAATGGAGGCGTATTTAGAATAACGTGCTCATCTAATCAAGTTGGTACGGGGTCCTGTATTGCTGAGCATGTCCCTGGCTATGTTTGAACGAACAAATGTCAAAAAATTTAATTCGGCTTTTCCCTCGCTAGACAAATACGGAAAAATGTGTAAGGGGGGGGGGTGGTGGGTCATTCAAATCATTAAAAAGAGTGGTATAAAATGTAGTTCCTTAAGTAGAAGATTTATAATCACGCTAGAACACCGCAATGTCCGTGAAAAAAATATATCTTTACAGTGGTGAAAATGTGTACAGGAAATGTAATTTTGGTCGGTTTACTTTTTATTTAAATGAAAAGAAAAAAGAAACTTTTTAGTCGATATTTTCAGGTTCAAAGAAGATATTTCAGTTATGTTTTCATTGTTTGTAATGTAAGGTTGGGCTGTTTAAAGTTATGCCTTTGTTAGTTTAAATATTGTTTGGAAGTCGTTTTCAAAGTTATTTCTTGATGAAATTGTATTCGTCCATATTTTTTTATTTATGTTTTAGAAAATTTAAAAATACTTATATCTATGTTTTCCCTTTTTCGAAATACCACGCCGTTTAAGCACACAACTGAGTTATTTTCTTCGCTATATTTGAAGTGGAAATTATTTTGGTTATCCGAACTACTTTTAAACTTTAAGAAAAATAATTTCAGTAACTTCTATACACGTAGAAAAAAGTTTGAAATCTGCGCACATCCAATTACAGAATTTCAAAATTTTTTCACTTAAAATATTTGTAGTATTGTGGTTTTTGTTATAAAGTTTATAATGGTTAGTTTTGAAATGAGCTTTCACAGTTAAAGTTATCTCTTGATGTTGAAAAAGTGTTTTGGTGAACTTCGAAGTATCAGTAATGTAATTCAATTATTATACCTTGTAGAAGGTCTTAACATTGATGTTCAACTGGTTTGAGCTGTTAATATTTTGATCGTCAACAGTTCTATTATGTTTGACAAAAAATTTAAATGTTTTGAAAGATAGATTTTATGATTTTAAGTTAAAATGCTGAAGAAAATCAAAAACATTTAAAATTAACCTGTCTACTGTCAACTTTGACCATGAATTGATTTCATGATTTCAAGTTGAAATGTTGAGAAAAATTAGTTGACTTTGTCATTTCAAGTTGAAATGTTGAGGAAAATTAGTCAACTTTGACCTTGGTGGATTTTAGGATTTTAATTTTGGCATGTTGAGGAAAATTAAAAATGTTTAAAGTTGGCCCGTGAACAGCTGACCTTAACACTGGATTGATTTCATGATTAAGTTGAAATGTTGAGGAAGGTGAAAGATGTTTAATATCGCATTCCACAGTTGACCCGTCACCGGTTTACCAATCAACAGTTGACGATTTTATGATTTCAGATTGAAATGTAGAGGAGGTGTGACGAAAATTGTTTGTTGAGAAACAAACAATATAAAAGTTGAATTTATGCAGTCAGTGTAAAAAATATCGAAACTTACATTCTTTCGATATTTACTCTTTGTATGCAAAGAGTACTGAGTCCCTGTTATAAATGAAATTTTATTTATTTTTTTTGAAGTTTGCATTTTTATTTTTATCCATAGAGGAGACGGAGGGAGGAAATAATTGAATATTGTGACCACCCGTACAGTATTTCTCAAAAATTTCAAACCAAAATTATTGAAAGTATTAATTTCTCTTTGTAAAATTTGGAGAAATGATCTTTTTGAGGTTTACGAGTAAAAAATTCAAAATTATACCTATCTTTCTTTAATTTTATTTTTCAGGGTTTAGATTTGAAAAAAACTGGTATTTTTATAAATATTGTATACTTTACATAAAAATTTCATATCCTAACTCACCATCTGGAGAATACTTGGATTACTTACTTTCTCCAAAAATTGCTATAGCTGTACCATTTCAGAAAATATATGTATAAATTTTATGTATGAATATGCTAGTTTTTTGTTTTTTTTTTTTTTCGAAAAAATGAGTACGGAGTACCCCCTTTCTTCATCAATTTTTATTTCAAAAAATTTAAAAAATCTGTTCAGATGTACAGCTTTTTCTTTGTTTTCATATAGTTTTCAATAGTACAGAACATCTTTCCTTGCAGAATTGTTTCTAAAACGTTCCCGGTCCATTTACTTTGGTATAAAGAATTAGAGGTACCTATACAATTTTATTCCCAGCCGAGTAAAAAAAAATCATTCAAAGTTGCATGTGTTGGTGTTCGGACAAGTGAAAAAAAAGTTCTAAGCCGCAATTATTCTTCTCCTCTACGTACATTGAAATGAAGAAGAGCTGATAATTTGATAATTAGCACAGACACTGGCAAGTAAAATTTATAGCAGTTGTATAAGCCTCGTAATAACACATGGATCCCAGAACTGAGCATTAACAGAAAAACAGTTCGATAAAATAAGATTTACCCAACATTCCCAGGAAAGGGCGACGCTAAAAATTATTTAAAAAAACATGGTCAAACCCCACTGAAATTAAAAATAGGATGAAGTAAAATCTAGATTTAAACGCAAGTGGTAAAAAAGAAAAAATGGGATTGGGTGGGACATGTGGCAAGACTGACAGATGACCGTTGGACATACAAGTTGGTACCGCAGGGGTAGAAGGCCTGAGGGAGAGGCAGCGGACGAGGTGAAGATAGGAAATTGTCAAAATTATGACGAATGAAAATTTTGAGAGAGTAGCGCAAGGATGAGAAGCTGAACGAAAAACAGATTCAACTTTGGCTTCAGCTTAGAAAAGAAATAAAGCTTGGGTTTTCAACTTTCGTCTTTGATTATCATGATTGGCTTTTAACATTCAGTTTTTTTTCAGCTTTTGGCTCTTGACTTCTGACTTTTAGCTTCAAACTTTCGACTTAATTTTCATTTTACTTATTTTGTCATCAAAAAACGCAGTTTCGTTTGTAATTAATAAATTTTTCCTCCTTGGACATGTCATCAGTTTGATGTACTTGGGGGGGAAAAAATCAAAATTTATTATCAAACGATGCTTGCACATCGTGGATTTGCGGTCATGTCATAATCATGAGATTAGGAAATAGAACTTTGAGCAAAAAAATTAAAACTTTCGGTTGGCTTAAGCTTTCTTAAAAAAATAGCTTAAGTTGGTTTTTATAGCTTTTGGCTTTAGCTTCCGGCTGGCTTTCCATCCTTGGAGTTGCGACCAACCGTTTAGAATGGCAGAGAGTGAGCGAGGCTTTTGCCCAAAATTTGGGCCCTGTGTATTACATTGAGATAACACTGTAATAAAGACAAGATCGAAATTCTACATTTTTAGGCTTCAAATTAGCAACGATAGGACAGGGAAGGTTTACATTCCTTTCAGTCGTGTTTCGTCAAAGTTATCAAGATCTGTATTTATTTTCTTTTCAATTTAGTTAAGTACTGCAAAATACTCTAGGCACTTAGGTAATTGATATTCATGGAATTATAGCGATCCTAATGATTATTTTGGTGCTACGTAAATGGAGTCCAGTGGTTAAGTGAATAATAATGATAATAATAGTATAATAGGATCTTTCGAACGAACATCTTAGACACCATTGAGAAATTAAAATATTTCTCGTATGTACTAAGACAATATGTTTCATGATTATCGGTAGAAAAAAAGGCACTTACTGCCTTTACTGAAGTACATATGTATAAAAATCGAGATCTTAAAGCAATTTTTCTGATATATTTCTGCGCCCCGATGATGGGAAAAAGCGCTGGTCTATTGATCTTAAATATGATATCATCAACGAGTTTGTATAGGTAGATTTTTACGCGCTCAAGTAATAATTAAGAAAGATGTGCGAAACGTGTTTATTATAACATAATAGATGTTCCCGAAGGATATCGTTTCTCACCGTCATACCAAAGATATTTCCTCTTGTGTCTAGGTCAAGTACACTACGACGCGTAACGATGGATTTTCAAAGTATTATACGTTAATTCCACTAGTTTTTTTTTACGTTAATAAATTAATATAGCTAAGTAAGTCGTGTACTTGAGTACGCGTGCATATATGAAAATGCGAACTCCATAAAATATAAAAGTGTAACAGAGTGTCTCGAAATTTGCGTAATAAATAGTACCATAAAGTATCCATAGGCCATAAGTATTTATAAATTTACAGATTATCATCGTGTTGTAAGATTTAATCGAAAATTGAAAATAAGCGCGGTACAGTTATTAATGAAATTTTGATATTTTAATCGCGTTCGACTGATATGTTACATAATATTCATTCATCTTTACTGAAGGTGCCATTGTTAATAAGAGCAATAGGCTACTGCTTGGCAAAATATTCTTATAGATCGTATAGTTATGTAAAAATTCAGCGTCCGTAATAAGCGTATCGTGTACGTGTGATCTAATTCGAAGACCTATAAGCATAACGGTTGAAAGAGGCTTCGCATAATCGCTATTAGGTCAATTTATTTGATAACATGTTGATTGTTCGGGTCGCAAAATAAACCTCTCGTATGTGAGAGGTTATATACGTGTGTTAGCCTTTTGAAGAGATTGTTGCAGGATAATTGACAGATTATTGTTCTATTTGTTGCGACAAACATTCATCTCATTATCGATTGCTTTTTTTATTTTATTTTTTCATTTCTTCCTCGCCGGTACTTTAATAGACCGAAATTATAAAGTAATTGACTTCGTATTTTCATCGTGAACAAAACAAACCTAATAGGTACTATAATTGGAAAGAATATGGGCCACCCTCATTTCATATTTATAATGAAAAAAAAAAAAAAAAAAACATACACAACAAATGTTCTTTCAAAACTAAACTATGTGACCCATTCTGTTCAACCGAATTTTCTCAAAGATACCCGTACGTTGCGGTAAACGAATGATTAAAATGTAATGTTTGACTAAAAGTATGTTTGGTTGAACAGAAAAGAGTATAAATTAATCAAGAAGACGCCAGCACTGTTGCCACAGAATTTGTCACATGTTGTCAACGAGTTTGTCTTTGAAGTTCATTTTTGAAACTGAGCGTAGTTCGTACGAGTAATATAAATAAGGTTGATCAAAAATAACCGCAGCGTATTTGGCTAACTATTTAGTTTTGAGCAAATAACCAGTATCGTTGAACCTATCTATCGCTGGTAGTGAGCTGATTCTTCGAGTATACTTACCGTTCTTATGTTAGATACTTGAAAGTTTCGTCACAGGCTATTTTGTACTGAAATGTTTAGAGACAAATCACAGAAATTATCTATAAACATATTACGTGCAGACAAAAAATTAAGGCCCGTAGCCTACTTCTTCTATCTTGCATAATATTTTTTGGGCTGATAAAATTTACAATTGATTGAAATATTGACGTACAAATCGTCAGAAGTGAACTATTTTTCTAGTCGAAAATTTTCATTATTGCTTTCCATATTCCCGTATTGAATGTGTTTTGTAAAAATCTGAACAGGGAGAGGGGGAGGAGGCCTCCTCTAGAAAAATTCTGGCTTCTTTCTGGCCTCCCTAAAATTTACCTATTCATGTGCAAGAACTAAATTCACCTCAGATTTAAAATCAAAATCGCGCAATCACGGAAAACTTTCATTTTTCCTCATAAAACTTCGAATAGTGCTGCTTTCGATATTAAAAAAGCAATTTTTTCAAAAATTTCACCCTCGCTTCGACCGGGTATGTTTATCATTTGGAGAAAATTTGGACCATCCTTCACTTTGAAAAATTCCTCAGGAAAAGGTACGTTAAACTCATGACCTCCTTTGTACCTCCTTTAATATTCAATCTTGGCAATACCTTTGTTGAAAAATAACTTCAGTAAGTTGAACCATTTGTTTGGAAATTTTATACTTAACTAACATTCTGATGGAGGGGGGAGGGGGTTAACATCGAAAAATGTTTAATAGCGCATTCTACAGTTGAAAATCAACAGTGGACCATCAGCACTGAATCATCAAAATCTGTACAGTCAAAATCCGGATTGTACTGATTTTGATGGTCTGGATGTTGATGGGCTTAACATTGATGGTCAATTGTTCTGGGCTGTTAACATCTGGATCATCAACAGTTGGGTTATGTTCAACAAAGAAGTGAAATATTATGAAAAAATTCCTAATGTTAAAAAGAAATCATGATTTTTTTTTGAAATTATGTCACTCCAGATGGAATTTGAACTTCTGTTGGATCTACTGAAGTGATAACATGAAGAATTTTGAAAATATGCTTAGCATTTTTTTCTTAACATTCAAGTTGACGTTCAAAATTTTGATAGACCGGATAATGATGGTTAACTGTTGATGGCCCACCGTTGACTGTTCGGATGTTAATGTTTCATTATTTTTGATCAACTCTGGACAGTCTACAGTTGAAGATCAACTATTGATGGGGATGTATTGATGGGTAAGGACCGTCAAGAGTTTACAATTCAAATCTTAATGATGCGGATCTTGATGGTCCACTATTGTTGGTCAACTCTTGTCTGTTCACTGTTGACTACCTGCTCCTAATGATCAAGTGTTGACAAATCTGGATCGTCAACAGTTGGGCTATGTTTGACGAAAAAGTTTATAGTTATTGAGAAAAAAATGTTGAAAATTAATTTCAAAATTCTGAATAAAAAAAAAAACATTACAGATGAAATTTGGACTTATGTTGGAGTAGGATGGGGGGTGGGGTGAAATGCTCGTAGGCTTAGGATTATGTGTTTCGAGTTCATTATATAATATGTGTCTAGTTGAATCATATCAGATGAAAAGCTGATATGCCAATAATTGATAAAAAATCAATTACGTTCATAAATTTAAGATGAGAACACTCCGATAATTCTAGTGCGGTGTGGAGGGGTAGTATTTGGTGGCTACAAATTGTAATATGCATGGGCGAATTAAGAGGGTCGTGGGGGCGACTAAGCCACCCACGATGTTGAATTAGCCTCTCTCCCAGAAAGTTTTTCTGTGTATGATGAATATCAAACAAATAACTGAATATTTTTTGAAACTAATTGAATTTTTTAAAAATGTTCACAGCATTGTAAAAATTGACGAGAATATTATTCTGATAAAAAAACTTTGATTTTTTTCTCGTAATGCCCATAAAATTGAAGTTAAAACTTCGAGAAATGCACCTTTTTTCCATTGAAAATACGATTTTTTTTTAATTTCAAAATTAAGCTTCTAACCTCCTTCTCCGTGTTCCCCTGCAATTTTTTTTGTTCACCATCAGGGGTTAAACCCCCCCCCCCCCCCCCGCGCTCCAACCAAATTACCAAACTCCGCCCGTGGTAATATGTGAGACGTGAAAACAAAGTGAAGAGAAGATTAATTGATGATTTTTATGATTTGACGTTGAAATGTGGAGAAAAATTAAAAAAATGAGCTTCGACTTTGTAGCTTGAGTTTCAAGTAATGTTTAACTCTATAATTTTATGTTAAAATGTTCGAAGTTATGCAGTTGTGGAATTTTCAACTTTGAAAAAAGGATCACACTTGAATGCTAATGTGGAAAAATTGCCAAAACAATAAAAGGAAAATGACCCAATTTTGCTGAAAAAAGAGAAGAAAATTTTTAGGTGATCAGCATAGTATTTTATCTTTAGACGAAGTCTGAATAAAGTCTACACAGAGAAAATTTTCTAGTGAAAAGCAATCGTGGTCCAATAAATATAGACCTACTTAGGCCCATTTTTAGATAGATTACTTACTATCGTGAAGATATAAAACTTAATCGCTACACTTTAAAATCATCGTCATTCAAGCATACTTACTTATTTGAAAATAATTTTTGCAAAACAATTAAAGGGCATAAACTCGTTTTTTTCCATACCTGGACCTTTATACGGGGGAGGGGACGGACCATACTGTTTCTATGTGGTTGGAAAAAGTCTAATTTTTTTGAAATAAATTACGTAAGATATTAGTAGCGCTATTTTCTAAAGTTTGATTTAAAAAAAAATTGAAGCAAGCGATGCTGGGTAGTTAAACATATGTCCCAGCAAAACGTGGGTGAAATTTTTGAAAAATTTTTTATTTTCTATGTGCTATAATAAGAAAATTCAAAATATGGGAATATAAATACACTGCTTGAAATAATCTAAAAACCGGGTCGTAAGGGAAGGAGAAAAAAGTAACCGATTTTTGGTACAGTGGATAGTTATTAGTTACGCCACTGATTTGGTCCTACTAAATAAATTATAAGTACATTTGAAAAATGGGTTCGAAACTTTAGTTTTACAGGCGTTAAAATTTTTGTGTTTTATTTAAAATTATCGATATGCGTCTAGTAGCTATATTTATATGAACGAAAAAATTGTAACGTCTGCACAATGTAACTTTACCCTGGCCAAAAAAGAAGTGAATTTTTGTAGGCACCTAGTTTCGTGCTGGAATCTCTGAGTGAGAAAGAAAATTCAATCTAGAAACTTTCTTTTTACTGCGTAGCTAGGTAGGTACATTGCACATACATAATTAAAGGTAAACGAATCTCGGTAATATGTATAATGAAACGAAACTTTTGATTTAAAAAAATTTCTCAAGAAAAGTTTTTTCATGCCATATTCTCACCATTTAGTCAAATAAATACTTAACAGAATCGTACGTGGATACTTCTAGTTATCTGTACGATACGAGTACATCTCGTTGTAAATTTAATAATGCGACTTATTTTCTCGTGCTTTTTTTTTTTTGGTGTACTGTGATTAGCTTTTGTTTAAAATGAAAGTTGCGATCGAATTTTTACCCCGCGAAATGTCAGAAAAAACGTTGAACATGTAACTTACGTAATGTTGTTCTTCTGTTTCTTTACTGTGATATGTATCTTTGGTTGGATAATCCTGTGGTCTCTGTGCCTTATTGACTGGTTGAAATGCGCGTACTTGTTCCTGATTTTGCGACGGCGTATAATACGAGTCCACAATTATGGCATTTAAAAATGGAAATGAAGCTGTTGCAAAAATTATCTAAACAATGTGAAATATTTATTTATAGCTATCAATATTGTACAATATGGATTAAGTGCTTACCTACTTAATTTATGCCATTTATGTGTGTAAGAAACGTTTTGTTAGAATTACGCAAACCTATCTATTTAAAATTTTCCAAAGTAGACTATATATTTTTTTACATTATGCTAATTCATTTTGAAAATTTATTTCGTACACCTTTTTTCAAGGTTCAATTAGCCAAACGATGATGAATGTAATGAAATTACACGCAGTTCTTGTATTTGAAAAGTTTAGACATCTGGGTAATTATGACTGCAGGTACATCTGTAGTCTGTTAGTCTGTACATGATGGGAAAGTTTCCTTTCAATTATGAGCTATTTTTTTTTTTTTTAACTCTTTAGAGTCGAATGTTTTTATAATTCTCGAATCAACTAATTTTTAATCTTAACGGGCTTCATTCATACTGATTCGTATTCACTCCTTGGGAATTGCGGTGTACTGGGTTAATCCTGCGGTTCTTGTCAAGTCTGGCCCTTCTCAAAAAAAACTTGTCCGAAAAGAATGATAGAATCAAAAATACATTTCTCTAAAAAAAAAAACTAAGCCTCACAAATTCAATCTGATCCGCTGACCCAAAACACTCCATAAAAAAAAAAGTTATCAACATGAATTAAAAACTCTTAAAAATACAATTTTGGTACTAAAACATCCAGTTTTTTTTTCTTCAAAATTTCGCTCTGGTATGCGTATATCATAAGCGAAGATGGGACCCAAATTTTGTCTTACTACTGAAAAAAGTATGTGTTCTTTTTGTTGACCTTTTTTTTCCAACCATTTTGTTCATATATGAAAAAAAAAAAAAAAAAATAGTGGAGGAAAATCGAGAAATATTACCCAAGCAAAGTGAGGGCAAACATTTTGCGAAATACTAGAAACGAAAGGTCGAAAAATGAAGTTGTAATTTTTCTGATTTTAAACTTCTATAAAGTGTTAATTTTCAGATTTCTGTGAGAAGTTGAGAACGTGGGTGGTGGGTGGGGATGCGGGTGGAGCTTGAGATTTTCCATGTCCCATGACGTTTTTGCTCAATTTATTTCGTTGTTATCCTACTTGACGAAAACTTCTAAAAATTCAGTTTTAGGGCTGAAAAATCACAATTTTTTCAAAATTTCGCCATTGCTTTGCTCGAGTATACGTATATTTTTATTTATTAGATAACTGTTTCATTTTTGCCCAATTTAACAAACTAACGAACATAAATTTAAAACTTGTAAAAATACAATTTTTGCATTACAAAATTCATCGATTTTTTCAAAATTTCTTCATTACTTCGCCGAGGCGTTCAAATATTTGTTATTGATTTCATTTTTGTGAACTTTGGTCCAAAAAACAGCACTTTTTACACCTCAGTAACTCCGTATTTCACTTCGCAAAAAAAGTTATTAAAAGTTATTGATTTCAATCGGCCAATTTTTCACTTTCACTCCTCCTTCCGCCTGAGGGTACGCTTTGATACGTCCGCGTCCCAGTCTTTATGTTGTAGACATATTTATTTTTAAAAAAGTTTCATAACCCACCACCACTACTTGAAGAAAATTTTAACTTCATGCTTGGAGCTTGAGAAATCACGTCACTGTCTGAGATGGTACCAAAAAGCGATAAAGCTTTGATTCAAATATTTAAAAGGAAATGAAAAAAATATCGTGTTGGGTATATTTTGAAAAAATAAACATGCTCGTCTATAATTGTAAAATTTTCTGAGAAGAATGGGGGTTGAAGAGGTGAGGGAGAAGGGAGCCGACAGAGCTACAAATATTTTTGCGGGCACTGATTCGGTCCATTTCTTGGTAATGATTTTTGGGCTAGTTCTCACCTGATCGAAATATGTGTCGTAGGTGCAGCATTGGAAACAACAAAAAACTACTTTGTGAATGTTGAAATGATACTGTGAATATGTTTGGAATTAGCCCAATTCATTAGTGTGGTTCGTTTTTGACTTTTTTTTCGAAAAACGAAACGTAATAGGACACAATATTTCTGGAGTGGGGTCAAAAGAACGTGATACATTTTAGCCCTTTATCCCTTGTAAAAATTTTAATCTTGCTCTGAAACAATTCAAAATTTGAAATAACTTAAAAAAAATTTTTTCAAAAATTTTTTATCAGAAATAGTTTTAGTACGACTAGCTTTACCCGTAGAGACTATCTCAGAATATTTTCGAATGTGAACCTCCAAAATAGTGATTAGAAATTTCCTCAAATTGGCTAGTCAGGTTTTTATATTGATGTCCTTCCCATTTCATGAGTCCACAGTTTTCTAAATTTTTTTACCCATTTTTTAAGATTTTTTTTTTTTGTTTGAAAATACGTGAATATGCTAAATATTGGCACATTCTATCTAGCTATATAAAGGAGGTTTACATTCAAAAATCCTCCCAAATGATCTTTTTGGGTAAAACCAGTCGTACTAAAACAAAACAGCTCTTGATAATAAGATAGAATAAATTTTCATTCGGAGCTGATCTGAAAGCTACACCTGAATTTATTAAGTAAGCCAAACAACCCAGATCACAGGAGCTGGCGATGTCGTTGGTTACAGCGGATGGTATCCGACGCGACGACGATTAAGAAGCTGAGAAATCACTTATAGAAAAACAACGTTTACCGATTTGTAAAATTTTAAAGTATTGAGGTAAATAGATCGAATTCGGAAACGTAATAGGAAAATGCAATTTCTTAGAAGAGAAGAATTTTTCAAAATCCGAGATTGAGGTTTTTTTTTTTCCAGAAATCCACTGCCGTGAGGAAGTCTACTCTAAACGAAAGAAATTGAAAGCCCAAAATAACTTTCGTAGGCATACCTGTTTTTTTTTTATTGTTGAAATTTTTAGTTAATTTCATCTCCCTTTTGCAAGCCATGTCGTTGAATAAGTTATAATACTTACTTTATATAATCTTATAAGCAATTAATGAGTTTTAAATTGAAAAAAACATTCCTATTGCAAAGACTTGGGCAGTTTTACTATGATGAGGGATGCTATGTCTGCTATCGATCGAAAAAGCATGAGAATGAACGAAGAGTACTTAGTAGAGAAATATAAGATTTTTTTAAGACTTGGAAGTACGTTCTTTGATGCCATTTTTTATAACTTCATCTCTATGGCGATATTACACAGAAATATTACGTATTATACGTATTAAAACGAATTTGTTTGGAATGTATAATAATTTTTGTATTATTTAAACTAATTTTAAATCTGTTTCAAACAATTTTTTAATGATTTTAGCATTTTTCCATAAAATTTACCGCGTACCTTTATTCATGAGACATTAAACGTGTATGTAAAAAAAAAACAAAACAAAAAACAAAAAAAAAACAGTTACAGCGGAAAAGTAGTCTGAAATTCGTCCACATCCGACCGACTTAGTTTTACCACTGTTTTTCCTTTTTCCTCAAGAAAATAGTTTTAAAACCGTTACCTAATCTTTTTTCTCTCATATTTGAACGTTTAAAAATGATCTTACGTCATCGGAATTTTAAATTTACAAATTCGCTGTACTAAATCTCCTTTTATCAAATGGTAAATAGATTAAGGATTGCGCGAAGAAAATACATAGCCGTAGAAAAACAAAGGTACACATTTTTCATAGAGCTTAAAAAAAAAGTAAAATTCATTAAGTAGATACTTATCTACCTACTTAATTTATTTTTTTGCTTATTTTGCGAGTAAAACCTATTTGTACTAATTCGTGATTATACGTAGATAGTTATAAAGTAGGTATACCTATTTTTGAGAACTTTTTACCCACCAGATGATCTTCAATTGAAATTGTTGTATCCTTTTTTCGCGCATCTAATTAACGCCAAATTACTATTAATAGGATTTTTTTTTTTTAAATATAGATTTGAAAAATGTTGCACGTAGATAATGGATATACCTGGGCCTAACCAGTACCTTCCTAAAGTATTTCTAACTTTATTCTCAAACTCGAGAGAAATGTGACAGTACAATGTCACCTTTTCCAATTCCCTCTACTTTTTTGTTTCAATTATTCAACGTATATTTTTTATTTCGTTCCGTCGATAAATAAAATTGTGAAAAAGAAGATAATTTTGTATTTCATCGAAAAATCCATAATGGTGAAATTTTATCAATGTATTAAATAGGCCCGAGTATAGCTCAAATGGTCGTTTCAATTTGCTTTATTCAAAATTAATGGTTATCGCGATTAATTTTTGTATTTAAAGTTTAACCGAAGCAGGGATTGTCGTCTTCGACGAAAAATGCGTTAAAAAGAAGAAAGTAAATTTCACTTATGAACTCGCTAATTTATAGATAATTGGAAGATTATGTGCACGAGATGAAGTTTTGAAAATGAAATTATTATAGCCTGCAAAGTGTCACTTTGTAAATTATAAAAGTTCAATGGTACAAATAGTTTTATAGGTATAAAAGCGCGTATATTGTCGTGTATTTACGGCGAATCTACCCTTACGCTTGAATAATGCCACGAATGAAATTTTAACGAGATTTTCGTACTACTTGGATCTGTGAATTATTTCGTCATGGGATATAAAGTTTACGTTTATTTGAAAATTTCAAGCATTATGTACCAATGTACGCGGCGGCAATCGCATTAAATGAGCAGTGGCGTGTTGATTTGTACGTTAACGGTATTTACAAAATTGCATTTTTAATAAAACATTTATAAAGGTAGGCGAAATAAAATAATACACTTACTTTTACTACGAACATTTTTCGCTAGTACCGGAAATTGCACTAGAATACAACATATGTGAAATATTATTGGCGTATCAAAAGTTACCTTGACTAAGATCGAAACATGAATAAATGATTTTGCATAAGAAAGTGCTGTTTTGTTATTCATCAAAGTAATGTAGATATCGGGAGCGGAAAAATGGGGAGATCTGTTTGGGTGATGGAAAATGACGAAAATTACCGCGAGTAGGCAAGAATACTATCGCGTATACGAATATATCGTACAATCAGCCGCTGTCGAGGAGAAAGTAAATAATGTAGGTATGTAGTATGTAAAATAACGAGCTGAATTTCGACGGTCAATGTAATTAGGTGATGATCATTGTCATGTCAATTAATTATATATTTAGGTATTTAAGACATCGGCTCGACATATACAGTATACAACTGTCTATGTAGCGTGCACTAGGGTTGATCGATTTTTGCAAATTTTGGAAAATTAACAAATAGGTAGGGCTTAATGGTCGCCAAATGACCTCAAACTAATATGGTAAAAATTTTACCCTTCAAAATTTGAATTTACTTTTCCCAGCGAAAGCTCAAAGCTAAAAAATACCGAAAATTTTCAAAAATTGTAAAACAAAATATGAATTAGTTCGATACTGTTATTTTTACCCAAAATAATTAACGATGATAATTTTCATTTTGGGAGAGACTAGCAAAACGTTATTTTTCACACTTTTTAAAATATTTATTTCAAAATGATTCGAGAGAAATTCGATTTTTAAAAAATCTCAATTGAAATAGATCTAGTGCAGCACTTTATAAGATCTGAAATTTTTTTTACCTCAGAAAAATGGATTTAGGTCGAAATAGTTGAATATTTTTGGATAGCAGTGCTGCCAATCTCATTGCCTAATTAAAGTTAAAAAATGTAACTCTTTTTTAATGGCAAAATCTTACAATTCAGTGTGTTGAAATTATTTTCCAAACTGGCAGCACTGATGTGCAGAACCATCCCACTATTTTAGTCTAAATCGACTTTCCTGAGCTAAAAAATTTTTTTGGGGCGTCTATTTGATGTATTATATTATTTAATTGAATTTTTTTGAAAAATACAAAATATCAATTTTTGAAATTTATAACTTTTCAACCTCCTAGTAGAGGGCCAAAATCAGTCTCGAATTGGACCGAAAATGGGCTCGGTAGACGCAGAATCTCAAATCGCATCTTTTGTCACCGGGATCCTATGTAATTTTTAGACGTCTAAATGACAAAAAACTACGTACGCTTCTTGTGAAGGTTCTTTCTTTAACTCTGAAAATGACCCTACTTTGAGGACCTACAGCTTCATACTCTTTTGAGCTAGTCAATCACCTTCGTGAGTTCGGTCCAAATCCGAGGTATGATTTTAACTTAACTCGCAAAGATGGTTGACTTTGATTTCAAAACTTGTCAATACAAAATTTTATATCCCTACATCAAAGAATGCGGGGTAAAAATCTGGAGGTATTTGCCTTCTAAGTAAAATATGCGAGATCATTTTCGAAGAAAAAAAACGATTTTTTTCCATTTACATTTCTTAGAAATGGTGTACAGTGTAGAATAGGGCCAGTCGTTTCAATTTTAATATGCCTTACAGCTGAGGGCCATTTTGTGAAAACGTAACGTTTTTAATGTTACGTTTTTGATTTTTGATTTGAAGTTTTTGATCAAAAACTCGCGATGAAAGACGATTATGAAATGATTTTTGCACTTTTATGCTAAAATGTTGACGTAGATATGTTGAATTTTTCCCTGCAAGGGAAAAGTGCTCTTAAAAGTTGAGGGGGCTCGGGAAAGAAAGTCACAAAATGACGTAAAATGATCGTGGTAAAAATTTAGGGTCTCTAACATGAAGTTTACCCGCTCCCCCGATTAAATTTACATAAAAATCAAACAAGCTTTTTATTTTTTCCCATTGTTTTGGTATTGGCGTGTCATAGTAAATCTCATGAGACTTGATAAAAATTTTCACGATTTTTTTTTTTTTTTGCTTTTCAGGGGCTCCAAAAATTATGTTTAAAAAATGGAAAAAATCATTTACGTTTTGTTTTTATTTTTTACTTACAAAAATTTTTTTTTTTTTTGGTTTCATGTGGTCTACTGTGATACGTTAGTGCAAAAAATGAAGGGGAAAATATTTTCTTGATTTTTATGTAAATTTTGAATTTTTAAACCATAGAAGGAGAGGAGAGGGAGGGCCGGGTTAGGGATCTCAAATTTTTATCAAGTTTACTTGAACTTATTTTAAAACTTTTTTTTCGCTTCCCCCTACAACTTGCGAAACGAAATCTAAAATTGAAACACCGTAGTTTAGAACCCGATCACACAGTTTAACACAAATAAACATGATTTATGATTACATCTTCCTATCCTAATACTGGTTCGAGCTGAAACCGTTTTTGGCTATCCATCCGACGATTGAAAAATTGCGGATTGCAAAAGTTGAAATTATAAATTTTTCAAAAAATGAATAACTATTCTTCGTTCGTTAATAACGACTTCTCCATAAATAACTCAGTAACTTTCTCAGACTCACTCTCTGCTTTGCATACCATCCAAAATCTGAATAAAAAAATCCACATCCTCTCATCTTCGTCCAACAAAACAGTCCTATGTTGGGTTCCCTCACATAGAAATATCGCAGGTAATGAAA
>FIZR01031031.1:0-66609 GCA_900060175.1 Ferrisia virgata
TCTTTACTAATTCAGCTACTGTGGCAGTTAGCATAAGAAGACCTAAAGGGCATTAACTACTTTATTTTTCGGTCCTGACGATGATAAGATATTTACTTGATGAGGTATTGGAACATTGATGGTGTACATTACTGACATAATAATGAAATACTTCTGACTTGATTATGCCACTAATGTGACTTAGGAGTGGTATACTTCGGACAACATAATGACACCATTCTGACATAGGTCTGGCATGCTTCTGACACAATTCTGACACATTTATGGCGTGATTTTGACACTACTTTGGCACGATTCTGACGCAATTGTGACATATTTTCAGCAATGTCAAAAATATGTCACAATTGTGTCAGAAATGTGCCAAATTAGTGTCAAAAGCACGCCATAACAGTATCAGAATCATGTCAGAACTGTGTCAAAATGGTGTCATAATGCTGTCAGAAGTGTGCCACTCCTAAGTCACATCAGTGTCATAATCAAGTCAAAAGCATGTCGGATTTCATTCATGTGACATTAGTGCACTGACAAATCGAAGTTAAAAGCATGCTACAACTGTGTCAAAAAGGTGGTATAACATGGTCAATAATATGCCACTACCAAGTCACAAAACGAAAGTCCGCCATTTGTATGTCATTAAAGTACCAACAAAAGCGTCAATTATACGACACATTTGTGCCACAAAAGCGTTAAACGAAATGTGTCTGAAATATGTCATTCGTGTGCCGCATACGTGTCAGCAAACACATCAACTTCATGTCATATTCATTCCAACAGAATATAATCTTACAAGCGTTAGAAATGTGTCATTTATACGTCATTAATGCGTCGACGAAAATGTCAAACTTATGACATATTTGTGCTGTGATGGTGACAACAAATATATGTGTCAGAAGTTCGCTAGTAATGTATCGTTCAAGTGTCACCTGAAACTCAAAAATTCACCAAAAGTATACTACTTTTGTACCACAGAATATTGATGGCGTTTCTGTGATTTGAAATTGACACAGTAATTGCAATGCCTATCAAAGTGGGCGGAGCAATCATTATTCTCATTGGTTAGGATTTTTTAAAGTGGGATCTAATGTGTACTGACTTGAAAATGACGCGTCACATGACACCAAGCTGATAACATTTGCAAGACAGGGTATGAAAAGGGAGATCCTCAATATGAACATTTGAGCCACGTTGTTAAAATTAATACGCCAAAAATTAAGCTTTCCAGGTCAGTATTTTTTTTGAAACCATTAATTTCTAAATTGGGTATGACGAAAATCAGACCAATAAAACTTCGTTCTATTTTATATTGCAGTTTGAGAACATTTTAAACCGAAAAATAAATGAGTTTTCATATTTAATGATCTCAATTTTGAAAATCCACCTCATGGTACATAAATGTTTGCTGATCCTACAGTCAAAGTTTTGTTGATAGACTTCAGGGTACTTTATGGCCGGTAAACAAGCATGATAGAAATCTTTGGTACAAAATTTTTAACCAATTTAGAAATGCAAAAATCATAATTAATTCCTTAGAAAATCACGTATACGTATTACCTCCAAACTCAACAAGATGCATCCTTTTATCACACGTTACTTTCTACTCGGAATCTTTTGATCAGTTATCATCAAACTTATAATTTCGAATTATACATATTCAAGTACCAACGTACAAAGGCAACGCCATCGTGTATACTTCAAAACATTTAATTTTAATAAACAGCGGATCTCGTTATTTACATTTTAATTGTTATCATAAATATCCATCAAGCGATGATGGATCTAGTCGTGAGAAAAATACTCCATAACAAGTACCTAACAATTTAATTCGGCGAAGAAAAAATAATAGCTTTCTTTTATTTTAATGAAAAATCTCGCCAATGCGGCTTCAGTTCGCATCGAATATCAAATACTGGTACAAAGCCGGTAGTATAGGAAAGTACGCAGACGTACACGTGATAGGACGAAAAACTTTACAACAGAATAATTGCCACCGTGTGGTAGAATCTAACCTACGGTTTTAAAAATTTGCGGTCATCGTTGTCGTGGATACGTAAACGTAAAAATTTTCACAATACTCATTAAATTCGTTCACTCGTTGACCGGACATGGCGATGATGGTGGCTAGTTCGATGGCCACGTTTATTGTTTTCACATAGCATTAGGAAGCCGAAACACTTGGCTTAGATAAGATCAACTTGAACGATGATAAAGTGCCGTTGGTTTTTTTTTGTGTGTTACGTGATTGCATCACCATATATTAAGTGATTTTTTTTTTTCATTCTCCTCCATTGACTCGGCGTCTTGGTGCGAATAGTGTCCATTTATGGTATCTGGTTCTCTTTGGCATCAAATTTCATTTCCTTTTCGGATCAGGCCGTTTTACATATCAACACAACGACCAAGGTCGAGCTGTACTCGATGAATGCCCCGCGATTAAAGGACGCAACGTGCACGAAATTTGTCATCGATGGGTACCTTCTGAGATAAATATTCCCGCCAGCAATGGCCAATGGGAATGAATTGGTAGTAAAAATATATTAAAGGTCTTGTCCGAAATTACAACAGAGACTAGGTACATTTTGCACCTATTTTGTTCGCTCTGTTTTCTTCAATATGGCGGCTCTCGTGCGAAAAATTCTGCTAACCGTTAGTCGTCTAAAACCTATCGTACCATAAACTTATTATCTCGCTAATTAGCTTTATAATCGTATTTTCTCAACTTTGTGTTTATTCGAACGAACGTTGTTAAGTGTGTTTCGTGGCTTCGTTGCCCGTCCTTTTTTTTCCCCTCCTCTTCTTTACAATTAATTGTTTAAGGCGTAAAATCGCGCTATAAATTCTCGATACTTTGTAATTAGCCAGAAAAAACGATCTAGGTGAGTGAGAAATACACCGGCAACGTTGAAATTTCTTTCTTTCTCCTTCTTGTACAGTAGCTATAAGTGTACGGGTGCTACTGTTTAGCAGATTATACCAGACTACTGAGACATATACGTGAGCTATATTTATTGGTTCGACGAAATAATTGGCAGAATTTAGAGGTGAAGAAATGAACTTGTTACTGACAATTTTGAATTCGAAATATTTACATACTTTGTCAAGATTAAGAGTACATATTTCAAATGACCTGGTTACAAATTAAAATATCAATACGCCATCATAGTAAAGACAGCGAAAAAGACTGCACCAACCATTTGTTCAGGGTTGATCAAGACCAACATTTCATATTTTTTGTGATCACCACACTCAACATCATTTTATGGGAAAACTATTCAGATAGATGACAAATAGTTTATTCTCAACAGATTCCTCGTGAAATTTTCTTCAGAAAGCCTTTTTAATATTTGAACCTCAAAAGTCAATAATTAGCTCAAAAAATGCATTTGAAGTTTATGGATGCAAAATTCACACCCAAGGATAATTCTAATTCATGTCAGATTAAAATTGAACGCAGGTTCTGCATTCCATTATCTTAGTAATGATTTTTGAGTACTAAAAAAAAAATCTGCGATACACTTTATTCGCAGATTCTAGGCTCAATTCTGAGCTAAAGGATCAAAATATTAAAAAGATATTTTGAAGAGAATTGAATGAAGAATCTTTGAAGAACAAAAAAAATCGTCACTTTGCGATCCTTTTGAGCCTGATTTTGGTGACATATCACAATTGTGAGAATTGAAAAAAGGCATTGCAAAGCGATAGCTTTTTTCGTAATCAGCATTGAGGATAGGAAGAGTTCAATGGGGCTAAAGAGAAACAACCCCCAAAAGGCACATCTAGGGTCCTCACTGAATGTACATACCTAATGTGAACTACTTAGTCCAATCAGAAGGGGAGTTATGCCAGGAACAAACGTCAGAAATTAGAAAAAGTAACCAAAAGACCACATATTCGGAGCCGTGAAAGGGTACAATGGGGCTGAAAAGTAGAGGCCCCCAAAAAGTACATCTAGAGCTCCTTCTAGACGTACATACCAAATTTAAGCTTCCCAGCTCTATTTGGAGGAGAGTTATATGAAGAACAAACTCAAATACTGAAAAAATGAGTAACTCTGACCAAAAAACCACATTACCGGAGTTGTGAGGGGGTGCAATGGAGTTGAAAAGTCAAGACTCCCCCCCAAAGGCATATCTAAAGCTCTTAAGAAAGTGTACATACCAAATTTCAACTTTTTAGCTCATTTTGGGGAGGAGGTAGGGGAGAAACGGCCCTTTCTTAGGGTCAAAAGGGGGGAAAACTCATATTTCCCCTCCTAATTGACCTATGGAGTTGATGTTTGGATATGTTACAACAACTTTGGATTCTCTATCGATTGATTCAAAAAGAAACAACTATTGTGTTTTTGGCCTCTTGGCACCCCTTCTCCCCAAAATGGGGCTAAACTGAATTTTGACCCGAGGTCATCCCCATTCATGTATATCTAATCCGCCGCCAAACTGAGTCGATTGACCGAATTGGAGCGGTTTTGGTCGGTATCGAGAAGAGTAAATGATTTTAATGTTTGGAGGAGAAATAATTGGGTTAAATATGTGACATAGTCAAAAATTGTCTTGTTGGTCTTCTTGGACCCCAAAATGGATTATGTTGGTATTCCCTCCCCCAACTGTCTTTGATCAAAAGATTGTAATGGCCTGGTTTTGATTAACAATATGACGGGGCTAAAAAGACAAAATCCCCAAAATACACATTTAGAGTCTTCACTCACCGTACATACCTAATTTCAGGTTCCTCGTTCAATTTGGAGGGGAGTTATGCGAGGAGCAAACTCAAAAAATAAGAAAAAATGACCAACAACCCGCATTTTTGGGACTGTGAGGGAGTACAATGGAGTTGAAGAGTTAATCCCCCAAAAAGTACATCTAGGGCTCCTCCTACTAAATGTACATGCTAAATTTCAACTTCCTAGCTCAGTTTAGTGGGGAGATAGGGGAGGAATGAACTCGAAGAACTGAAAAATGAGAAAACATTACCAAAAAATCACATTTCCAGGGCTGTGAGGTACAATGGAGCTGAAAATTTGGGACCCCCAAAAGGCATATGTAGGAATCTTACTGAATGCACATACCAAATTTGAACTTCCTAGCTCATTTAGGCGGAGAGATCAGGTAGGAACAGCCCTTTTTCAATATCAAAAAGGGGAAAAAGCTTCATAAATTCCGTCCTAATTGATGTAGGAAGTTGATTTTTGAATTTGATGTACAACTATGGATTCTGTATAGATTAATTCAAAAAGGAACAATTTTGGTGTTTTTGGCCTCTCAGCACCCCCTCCCCCAAAATGTGGCGAAATTGAATTTTGACCCAGCCAAGTACATACCAAATTTCAACTTCCTAGCTCATTTTGGTGGAGATTGGGCAGAACAGCCCTTTATCAAAGTCAAAAAGGGGAAACTCCCCCACATCTCCCATCATAGTTGATTTAGGAGGCTGATTTTTGGATATGTTAAACAACTTTTGATTCTCCATCAATTAGCGTAAAAATGGATCATTTTTGTGTTTTTGGCCCCTCAGCACCCTCCCCCCCAACTCCCACGAGGTAAAACTGAATTTTGACCCAAGGTCATTCCCACTCATATATATCTAATCCGGCACCAAACTGAGCCAATCGACCAAATTGGAAAAATTTTGAATGTTTGGGGGAAAAAATAAAAATAAAAATAAATATCTGACATGGCCAAAAATTGTCTTAACAATCTTCTAGGATCCCAAAACGGATTTTTTTTAGTATTCCCCCTCCCCACCAAACCGCCGGTGATCGATAGACTGTAATAGCTTGGTTTTCATTGGCAATATGATATAAAAAATCAGGCTAAAAATGTGCATGTATCTGAATGCTTTCTGTGCAAAATAATGTTGGATTGTTGAATGGCTGAATGTGCAATAACAAGTAAACGGAACTCTTAAGAAATTTGAAAACACAAGCTGATGACTGCAACGTGATCGATTGGAATCTAAATATTGAATTATACACTCAACATTTAGTATAAAAAAATACAATAGTTCTATTTTGGAATATCCGTTATGATAATCATATTGTGCATAATACGGTTGTAGTGAGTGTTAAAACTCCCAATAAATTCATACCTTCGACCCATAACTGGCCTCAACAATCTGCCAAGTCCAACGGGCATAAATCCTGTTGAATTTTCTTATGTATTTGCAACATCTCGGAAAAAAAGAATTCAACTTCTTATCGCCAATCGAAATAAATCCTATGAAAAATGCATCGCGTACTGACGTGACTTACAAATATGTATCGAAGTCGTTCTAGCATGAAGATTCATAAAGCGTTAACTACAAATGGGTTATTATTTCGTTCACGTTAAGGAACTCTCCATAAAGGGCGTAATTAGAGAGCAGAATTTTCGTAATATTTTTCTAATTGTGCGACGAATCTACCGTCTACGTGCTTCAGCTCTGTTTCGATACCAATTTGGTGGCTGGCAATTAGCTCAATTTCCAGCGCCAAATTCGTGCCGAGAACACAACGCTTTGGCAAAAAGAGCCAAACGAAGTCCGTATGGCTATAGCTCGCGCCAGTTTGCCGCTCATTCCGATATGGAAATTTCTTTCACCTGTGTAATTTAATAGCCATATAATGGCTTTGCCATTTTACCTTGACACGTACAAACACGTCGAACAGACTGGAATATATAATGTTGCGTACCGGATGACTCTGTGGATGACACACGTTATCGTTTTCCTGTTATTATATTTTTGTATTTGTATTTTTACTTTTATATTTTTCACATTTCATATATGTATACGACCAAGTTAACTATGATGTAAATTTTTTACATTTCTTTTCTTTTGCACCGTACACTGTGTCATCCTCTTCAGGTACAATGTAGTAAGCTAACATTCGTCGGTCTAAATTCATCTATTAGGTATGCAAATGTACCTGCCTACTGTGGTAAGCTCGAACCGCGTATAAACGTACTGTACGTCGAACCGGAAGTCTTTCAAATGAGGGTACTCGTTCCGGTCTAGTCACAGATTCGAGTTTCAGACGAGATATTTTTCATATTTAAGAGAGAAAAAAAAAACCCACCGTACACGAATCCATATGATACGTACGTATATTCTACGCGTTACATTATACGTATTTATTCGCCGCGTAAATATTTTTCATCATCGCCGACTCTACGAGTACGAGCACACAGAACTATATCTACACCTCCCAAATAGATAAACCCACTTCGACGTATACGTCATCATTTAGAAAAAAGGGAAAGACGTAGAGAGATACGGCTACTCCAAGGTACTTATTTATCTGTTTACATTGATAAAGGCCTACGCGTAAAAAGCTAATCTATTTTCGATTACTTTAAAATTGATTTTCAAACGAGGGGTGTTCGGTTTTATGGGGGCCTGGAAAAGAAACGGTATCGTAATCCTAGCATCGATAAGATCGCCCATCCGACGTCGAATGGTTTATATTATGGATAAATGAGCGAGTACAGTACGATCGGGGTAATTTTATTGAAACTTCGGACGTGTTTATTTTATATTTTGGCAAATGACTCGAAATTAATGAGACGAAAGGGGGAAGCACGGATTTTACGAGTGTATTTAATGCGGCAGTTTTCATTCATTCCAATTTCTTGGGCTCATTCGAAGAGAAATAATTTCAACGGTTGGAACGTCTCGTCGAGTCGTTTTCTAGTTTAATGGTGCGGAATTAAGGGTAAATTGAATGTAACATGGAAATCTCATCTAGGGTAATATTTCCGATCGTTTATGGTCAATATTTGTGTCGCGATACAAAGCGATAATAAAAATGGCCATTTGATAGATTACCAGGTAGGTTAATATCAGAATTTTTTCATACTTCAGAAAGCAGAGTCACATTAATGGAGTTGTGATAATTTTTAGCCTGATTTTCTACGTCATATTGTCAATGAAAACCAGGCGATTATAGTCTATTGACCAACGGCGGGTAAGGGAGGGGGAATATCAACAAAATCCGCTTTGGGGTCCTGGAGGACCAGTACTTTATTTTTTCCCACGAACATTGAAATCATTCATTTCGCTCGATACCAACCAAAATCCCTCCAATTCGGTCAATCGGTTCATATGAGTGAGGATGACAATAGGTCAAAATTCAGTTATGCCCCAATATGAGGGGAGAGGGTGCCGAGGGACCAAAAACGCAAAAATTGTCTCTTTTCAAGTCAATTGATAGAGAATTAAACGTTGTACAACATATGCGAAAATCAACCTCCCAAGGCAATTAGGAGGGGTGATGTGAGGGGTTCCCCCTTTTTTGGCCTTGAAAAAAGGGCTTTTCTTCTCCTATCACCCCACCATATTAAGCTAGGAAGCTGAAATTTAGTAAGTATATTTAGTTGGGGTCCTAGATGTTCCTTTAGCGGATTCCGACTTTTTAGCTCCACTGTACCCCCTCACAAGCCCAAAAAAGTGGGTTTTTGGTCGTTTCTTCTCAAGTTTCTTATTTTTCGAGCTTGTTCTTCACACAACTCCCTTCCAAATTGAGCTAGGACATTTAGTAAAGGTTCTATATGTGCTTTTTGGAGGTCTCGACTTTTCAGTCCCATTACACCCCTACACAGCCCCAAATATGTGGTTTTTTGGTCGTTTTTTCTCATTTTTTGAGTTGGTCTCTCGCATAACTCCCCTCCAAATTGAGCTAAAAAGTCAAATTAGCTACGTACATTTAGTAGGGGCCCTGTATGTGCCTTTTGGGGGCCTCGACTGGGGGGGGGGGGGAATAAGGGACTCTGTAATTTTTGAACGTAGCAAATTTTGGGCAAATGGTTCACCTTCAAAGGCTCATATCCAAAATTGTTTCGACTTAAAATTAATCTTTTTGCTAAATTTTGTAGGAAATTGAAAGCTAATTCAAAATTTATGAGCAAAATATGGAAAGCTTAAAGAAGAACTTTGTTGATAAAGGTTCTAGTTTTCATTAGAAATAGAAAGGTTAAAAACTGTCCATTTTATTCATGATCTGATCAATTTTCAAAATGAGGTCTAAATACTTCTGGAGGGTAGGAGGGAAGGGGGGCTCCACTTTGGGACAAAATTCAAAAAATTGGGAAAAGTGAAGATTTATTGATTTTTACTAATTTGAGAACGCTGATTTTAAATATTCATTTATTTTTTGGATATAGCCACTCGTGCCCTCTCCCTCCGAGCCTCCTTAATAGAGGTAAAATTATGATGAAGTGTAGACACTGAAACACCAAGATGCCTTACTGGTGGACACAGATGTGAGTGGATTTGGTAAAGTACTAATACTTGGCCCCAAAAATTTTTCCTAAATTTCGATTGAATGACTTCTTCAACTGATCTCAACCAATGAAAGTTGATAATATTTTCATCAACAAATACCAAAAACAACAACAACAACAATGAACTATCTGATGTCATATCAGCTAATCAGTGTGATCACCGTCAAAGCTCATGAAAATCTCAACCAATCAGGCTACAGGAGGCTCATTTCATGTCAAAATGACTCCAAAAGTAACTCAAGTTTTTCGATTTCGCTCAAAATTTTGTTGCCAGTTCCTCTCGGTGGTGTGGTGAAAAAACCATCATCATTTCGGCCTTGACCCTTCACGGAAGCGGCAGAAGGAGGAGGGGGCGACCATTACAATTTTCGAATAATCGTTATTTTTTGTCAAATAGCTCAACTTTGAAAGCTCATTTTTCAAGATTGGTTAGATTTGGGATACATCTGTTTGCCCGGTTCTGCTGGTAATTCAATAAAGATTCAAAATTGATGTTCAAAGTTTTGAAAGCTCCAATTTGAACTTTTGGCATGAAAGCTCAAGTTTTCATGCTCAACATAAAGTTTCAAAGCTACCATTTAAAAATCTGAAAAAATTACCACGAATAGACTTTTTATGCTATTTAAAGCTAATTAACTTTCAAAATGGGATGTCAGCATCCATGGGGGCATTAGCAGTTTCAAAAATGGTAAAAGTAAAGTAACATATGGATTTCAACTAATTTGAGGATGCTGATTTTGATTATCAGTTTATTTTTTTGATCTAACCCCCTTAAACGCCCTCACTAACCATGAAGGTCAAAATTCAAAAAATGAATTGACAAATTCATTGTTACTAATTTGAGTTCGCTAAGCATAAATATTCAATTATTTTTTGGTTGCACAACCCCCCCCCCCCTCTCCCGCCCTCCTAACTACCTGAAAAATGGAAAAATACCGGGAAATTATTAAAATGACGTGTAGCATATCGATTCTTACTAATTTGGCGCCGCTGAGACAGAACATCAAATTACTTTATAAATTCCACTCTTATGTGCCTATATTTCCCACTTTTTTGTAATTTGTAGGCAGTAAGTTGATACTCGATCTTAGTGCTGCCAAATTAATACCAAATCATAAGTATTCCACATGTAAATTAATTTTTTTTTGAATTTTGGATTTTGAATTTTAAACCTACTCTTTTGAAGGGTTGATAAACGTTCCATCACTAAACCATCAGGAAGAAAATTGGTAAAAATTTTGAACAAAATTCAAAGTCTCGAAATAAAGATTTGGGTGGTTTTAACTTGAAATAAGCCCTCGGTAATAATATTAAAATTATCACTTTTCAAGGGAAGATTAGACAGCTTGATTTCATAGCTATTCTCCAGTTAGATAAGGTAATTTTGGGGAGCGGAGCTGTACGAGTTCCTTCAATGCGCTTTCCAATCCTCGCAACGTAAAAAATTCCAAATGGTCAAATGAGAATAAAACTAACTCCGCGTATCGAATATCATTCACACATATCCTAATATGTACATACGGTTGGAAATTTCACCCAAGGCCTGTCTGTAGCTGTGACACGCTGTTCTAAGCCATACCACCGAAGCCAATGAAACTATATCAATCAACGGTACTCACCTTGTTTAACCGAAACGTATCTCGAATTGAGTGCGGCGATAAAACTAGCTTGAGGTAACGAATCTTCCAACGAGAATAATTCATCTTTGGTCACACTTTGCGATCTGGTTTTCAACACTGCTTTCGATCCGATAGGCGACAAATACCCTCCGCTTTTATCCTTGAGGGCGAGCAGACCTCCGTGATACTCGAGCGAAAATAGGCAATTCGGATTACACGTATCGACCAGTTTACCCTCCCTGGATAGGTATTTATTATTGCACGTGTGTAGGGCGTATTTGCCTCCGTCGTCGACTCGAAATTCCAACGTGAACAGGGTATCTTCGCCCCACGGTACGTTGGCGTCTACGTGTATTTCGTCGAAATTTTCCGACAAATGGGCGAATCTTTTGCGTCCGACTGAGCGTAAGTTTACCTGCAAAATCGAGGTACATTGTTGGGTGACACGTTTCGGCAAAGCTGAGCGGTAAAAACTAAATCGGCAGTACAAACCTGAGGCCGAGCAGCTAAATGCACCAGCCAGTACTCGGCGTTACCGGGTACTTTGGCCGTGCACGTTAGCTTATCCGAAGATGCGCCCAAGAAATACCCTCTGGCTATGTTCTTCAACGCCCAACGTCCAGAGTTATCGGCAGCCACCGAGATGACGAACTTACATCCGGCTTCTTTATCTTCGGATTCGCAGGTAACATTACCGAAACTATCGACAGCCAGATACTTATCCAGATGAGATTTAAGGTAGATGGCGCTAGCTTCACCGGCAGCCGGTTCCAACGTCCAGATTTGTTTCTTCTTGAGCGACGCTCCGTTGGCGTTAATCTTGAATCCGAACGTTTCAGCCGTCAGGTACTTATACTGCACGTTGATCAGGCCAATGGTCCAGCATCCTTTGGCGTTATAAGCGCTAGACGGCGAATCTCCATTTTCATGGTGACCGTTACAGCCATTAACACCGTTCATCATAGAACCCGAAGTAACGCGCCCCGAAACAAAACTCTGCAACAGACCGATACAAACGAATCTCGATCAGGGCGAAATTATCGCTTAAAAATTACGACACATATACGTAAGTTGTGCCGATATGTTACTGAACTCTCGATAAGCGTGCGGCGGCAAGCTCATCGAACTTGGCGAAACAACGTCGACGTCGACGTCGACCTCGTCCTCGTCCTCGTCCTCGTCCTCGACGGACGGCAACACCTCGTACGCGCGCCTTTCCAGCTAAATCGATCCTCTCTCTTGAACCGCGGTTACCATGCCAACCCCTTTAAAGGTATCCTGCGGCCGCGGGCCGGTTCGTTTCCAAAATCACTCGTAGCTACCTTTTGTATGTACTCGTGCGACGTGTACGTGTAGCTAGCTGACTACGCTATGCTTATTATAATGCAGCTAGCTGGAAAAACGAAGGGCGTTTTTCCTTCTCCCTTGCGTTGCGTTGCATTGCATTGCGTTTCAACTTGCTTGCTCGCTCCGTCCCACTCGATCGAACCTCACTCAGCTCCCTTTCGGCAGATCAAGACATTGGTACATTTTCAAGGTCGTGCAATTTCCGCCGCCGGCTAGTACATTTCCGTCAACACACCGCACCATATACGAGTATATTTTAAACCGAGCACGACGAGTGATTTATGGCTCGCAAGATTCACCCTTCTTTGTTGATAAATAGATAGAATTTCGCTAAATAGACATTACGCTGGTGTACGTATAAGTAATACATAGTACTCGTCGTATCTCCGCGAAATTCCTTTCAGCAGTCTTTGATAACGTGATGTACTAACCGCCTACGACACGATACGATGCGAGCTACTTTTCACATATTTTACATGTTCTCATACACAATAACACGTTATAAAATGAATAAGAAAGAAAAAGAAAAAAACGAGTATAGGTAGATGCGACATTATAGGAGACGTCTTTAACATTAACATGGCCAAAAGCAATCAACGTTGGCTGGCATCGTGGCTTTCTATTGTCGTCGTGCATTTGTCCACTTCCTCGCACACCACCTTTGTTCCTCGTCGCAGTATACTCGACATATGTAGTAAGATTGGCTGCGGCTAAACGTAATAATTCTTCGTGATTACCATTGCCATTCCATAGGTTCATTGTCATCATCATCATCATCATCATCATCGTCGTCGTCGTCGACGTCGTTATCGTCATCGTCATCGTCATCATTGTCATAGTCTACACACAAACCTCACCTTTTCCTCTTTTTATTTGTTACTTAAGCACCTATACGTGTTGCATGATCATTTCCAAATACGGCAGGTACGTATATTAGTATTCTATACGATGCCTAAAATCTGTATCGCTATCATAGGCCAATCGTGATAAAAAAAAATATGCCACATAAGACTGCGGATATGTAAATTTTGGTGAAATTTATGGTAACTAGATTACCATACGGGGACCAGGATAGATTGGAATTAGCCGCAAGCTATGTCAATTATTCCTAATTGAAGGATATAGAAAAACCTCAGTCCATATTGGGATTTGATTTGATTATGTATAAGTAGGCCTATACATATAAGTATTCGGTGCATACGGAGCACGAGTGGTTAAGAAAAATTAATACTAAAGAGACGTGAACCTAATTTGGTTTTGGTTTTGGTTTTAGGTTTCATAGTGTACAAGTTTTCAAGATTAATTCGTATCAAAATTGTAAATGATTGAAAATAGCATCGAGAATGTCCAGGTATTTAGCTTAATATTGAATAAAACTTCCAAAAAGCACATCTAGGACCCCTACTAAATGTACATACCGAATTGTAACTTCTCAGCTCAATTTGGAGGGGGAGATATGCATGGAACGAGCTTAAAAAATACGAAAAACTGCCCAAAAAACCACTTTTCGGAGGAAGTGGTGGGGGAGGAGGAGGGGGGTGAAATTGGGTTGAAAAGTTGAAATACCCAAAAAGCACATCTATAACCCTTACCAAGTCTACGTACCAAATTTCAACTATGCGGCTCAATTTAGAGGGTAGATAGAGAGAAGGAACCGCCCTTATTCGAGGTCAATTGAGGGGGGAGGGGGAATCTTCATATCACCGTTTCTAATTGACCCAAAAGGCTGCTTTTTCGATACGTTATACAACTTTTGATTCTTCAACAATTGACTCAAAAAGAAACTATTTTTGCTATTTTAGCCCCTCAGTACTGCCTTCCCCCAATTTTGGGTACAATTGCATTCTGATCTAAGGTCATCATCGCCACTCCAGAATACCCAATCATTCGCTCATCATCAGTAGATCTCAATCGCTTACGACCGTATTGCACCTAAAAGAGCACGCCATCTATCACGACCCCATGTCTGTGAAGCAGCCTTTACCACAGAGCCCATTTGCGATTTGATGGTGTCAGACCATCTGCAGGAGATCTTCTTTTCCTTCTTTTAGCAGGGGCTTTACCAAAGAGAATGCCTTTTTTGAGATTTGCGACTTCTGTCCTGGTCACATGACCAAAATACCCTAGAATGTGTTTCTCGCATAAAACACTTAGCTCGACTGGCTCCTGTATTTCGTTGACGATTGAAATGTTGGTTTGTCGTGCTGCTGTCCTGGGTATCCTCAGCATCCTTCGCCAGACCTACATCTCAAAGGCGCAGTTTCTTCCTTGTCTTTGTGGAGACTCTTGTCATTACAATGTGACATTGCGCAGTCTGGCCATTGCTGATTTACTGAGAGCGATTCGGCACCGTATTTCTGTCGACGAGCCTCCATTTGCTTCGATGATGGAGTCTAAATATACGAAAGCGTTCACCTTTTCGTATTCGCTCAGAGCTGTAGAAACTGGAATACACTTGGCTAGATCCACCACCATGACTTTAGTTTTTGATGCATTTAAACGAAGTTCAAGTTTTTCGCTGGCTATCTTCACCAGGTTGACGAGCTCCGCCATTTCCTCCTCATCCGAAGTAATCAAGGTGGTATCATTTGCATATCGCAGATTAAAGATTCTTCTTCCTTCAGTGGAAATACCACTAATCCAATGTTCTACAGCCTCGTGAATTATGTGCTCACCGTAGATGTTGAATAACTGCGGGGATATTATGCATCCTTGACGCACTACCCTATTCCGTTTGAAAAATCTCAAGATTCTTCACCATTAAATCTCATCACCATAGAATTGAACTCATATAGGGATTCCACCAAATCTACGACATGAGCAGGAGCTCCTATCTCTCTTAAAACTTTGAAGAGCTTACAATTCACTCAGTCAAAGGCTTTGGCGTAATCTATGAAACACATCACTACAGGTATGTTGAACTCCCCACATTTTTCGATGATTTGCTGGATATTCATCATCTGTTCCCTTGTGCCTATTGTTGTCATGAACCCGGCTTGTTCAGGTGGAATTTGCCTGTGTAGATACGCCTTGATCCGGTTGTTTAGGATTCGTATCATGACTCGCTAATCGAAGCTTGTTTACCCATTTCATCGATTTTAGTCCATACTGAGACTGACAAATGATTTTCTAGTTTTGGGCCAAAAAAAATTAAAAATATTTGAGTTGGCCAAAAGTGGTTGCAATGGTCTTCTAGGACCGCAAAACTGATTTTGTTGATATCCTTTCCCCTCTCATCCACTGTACGTTGATAGATTGTAATAGCCTGGTTTTCATTGACAATATGACATAGAAAATCATGACGATGCGTAGCTTCTTGAGCCTAGTTTTTGTAAAATAAGGTGGTAGGGATAGAGGTAGATCAAAGTGAATAGCTGAAACCCTTAAAATGTACATCTATGATCTTAATCAAATATGCACACAAAAATTCAACCTTCTATCTCAATTCATAGGAGAAATATAGAAAAAACTAACTCGAACAATTGAGCAGAAAAATCAAACACCCTTTAAAAAGACGCACCAAGGACCACTAAATCTATATTCCAAATTTTAACTTCTTAATTCAATTTGGAGAGCAGATATGAGAAGGATATGATGTTTGGGAGCTGAAAAGTTGAAACCCTCTTATCCTTTTTAATTTGGTAAAATACTGCGTATCCCATGGATTAAAAAGATCAGCAACAGCCGAGTTTTGGAAATGGCTGGTACAGAGAGATCAATCCTGGATACTACTAAAAAAAGAAAAATTTAATACTTTGGTCACGTACTGCGAGGACCAAAGTATGAACTCATCAAAGTGATTATTTAAGGAAAGATTGAAGAAGGACACAGAGGACGAGAAGAAGAAGGGATAAAGACGATTGATACCCTTAAAAACTATAGAAACTACTCGAAATTCAGTTTTTTTGAGACTGTAAAGAGCTGCAATTGGGCAGAGAAGTCAAACCTCCGAAAAGGCACACCTAGTACCTCTGCACTAAATGTACATTACGGTGGCCTAATTTTGAAAAATTTTCGAATTTTATTAGAAACTCAAAATATGTTCATTTTGGTCTAAAACTAAGATCCTAAAAGTTTCTACTATTTACCACTCAACATCAAAAGGGAGAACAATTTCCATATCTCTCCTCCAAATCGGCCTAGGAGGTTGATTAATGATTATATATTATACAACTTTTGAATATTTATCGATCAATTCATAAGCGAACAATTTTCGTCATTTTAGTCTATCTGCCCTCCCCGCCCTCAAATTTGGCCAGCCACTATTCCAAACCTATTGCTCAAATTTGACCAATTTCGGTCGATATCAAGCAGAGGAAATCATTTTCAGTTTCGTGAAATAAATGAAATAGATATCTGGCATGACCAAGAATAGACTCAGCGGTCTTCCAGGATCTCAAAACGGATTTCATTGATTTCCCCCTCCATGTACTGCAGGTCTAAAGCTCTTATTAAGCTGATTTTCATTAAAAAATATGACATAGAAAATTACGCTATTCGGGAATTTTGAAGGAAGAGAAGGGGGTCGAATGATATTCGATAATATGTTAAAGATGCAAGCTCTTGGTTGACCAGGGCCGAAGCCTTCCTCATCATGGGTCCATTCTTGGAGGTCACTTTGCCTCACTGAGCCCAGCCTAACCCAACCCAGTCCAACCTAACTAAAACCAAATTTTTTGGTACTCTAACAGGACGAAATATCTCAAAGCCAAGTACGTTTATACTTCTCAAATCCAAGCTCTCCTTAACTTAATTTTCAGGGGGGGGGGGGAGAAGAGGCTGGGCATCATGCAAGGAAACGACTTTTCAAAACCCTGTATCTCACCTTATGTTTTATTTTCTGATTTGTCAAATTCAAGCTCCTTAGCTCAATGGGAAGGGGGGAGGCTAAGGTGGGGAGCGTGAGAGGAAACGACTTCTCTAAACATCCAACCGGTAGAAAATCCCATATCTCGCCTCATGTTTCATTCTCTGGCTGATCAAATACAAGCTTCTTAGATTACTTAGGAGGGTAGGGAGAGGGGGTAAGGCGGAGATCATGCAAGGAAATGACTATTCTAAACATCCAATCGGTAGAAAACCCCGTATCTCACCTCATGTTTCATCCTCTGACTTGTCAAATTCAAGCTTCCCAGCTCAATGGGGAGGGGGAAGGCTAAGGTGGGGATCATGCGCAAGGAAACGACTTCTCTTTAACATCCAATCGGTAGAAAACCCCGTATCTCACCTCAGGTTTCATCCTTTGACTTGTCAAATTCAAGCTTCCTAGCTCAATGGGGAGGGGGAAGGCTAAGGTGGGGATCATGCGCAAGGAAACGACTTCTCTTTAACATTCAACCGGTAGAAAATCCCATATCTCGCCTCATGTTTCATTCTCTGGCTGATCAAATACAAGCTCCTTAGCTCAACTAGGGGGTGGGGGTGGGATGGGGGAGGTGGAGATCATACAAAGAAACGATTTTCTAAACATCCAACGGATAGGAAACCTCATATCTCGCGTCATATTTCATCTTCTGTGCTGAATGGAATTACACTTAATCGAATGAAATCGCTCGCATCAACTTCTTAAAAAAAATCACAACTAGAAACAAAATAAAACCGAAAAAACTTGAAAAACGTAAATACTTAATTCAATTTCATAAAAAATTGCACCCGCTTCGGTGTTTATACAGATTTCAGCGTTTAAAAAAAAAAAATCAAATTAAAACATCTGTCTAATGACAGCGAGAAGATATCTTACAAGTAGAAGTACCTACATAAAAGGGTAAAATCACGACACCGTTGACGATATAATACGCGTATTTATACTCGACTCGCATTAATTAAAGCGAAGCCAGCGCCAGCACACATTAGACAAGGCAGCTGATCTTGTAGCCTTGGCAGAAGGTATATTCGTAAATAGAGTGGGTACGTCTACAACTCTACGCAGAGATAGAAGTAGTAGGTACAATGTGCACGCTAATTTTTCCCTAATTATTACATCGTGCTTCGAAACGGTTTTAAAAACCTAGGTCAGTGAATTAAACGATGGATATTAATCATTGCGAAGTATTCAGAACGTTTATTCGTGTTAGGAAACCAGTTTACCAAGAGAAAAGGATTCGCAACAAGGCAAAGGCGATTCCTGTCAAAGATCAAATTAAAGGCGGAATTCACTTACAATAAGTAAAACGACAGTATACAGAGACCAACCAGCAACCACGACGACACACGTAGTTTAATTACAAAAATACTGTTTAAATCACGTTTTAAAAATTATACGATAGCTTAACAGTCAGCACTTGGCAGTGTGTTGTCAGCCAGGCATAAACTACTCATATATCGTTTACATTTACACAGCCATAAGTTATTGTAAAAATAAAACAAACTGAAAGGCGAACGTTACGTTCAAAATGCCATAAATTTAGATGGTAAATGATAGAGCTGTAGCGATAGCTGCAATAACCTCTGATAAAATATATCATTCGAGAATCGCACAACGACCGACACGATGTCTTTTTTACTGCCTTCTCTCTATACATGTTTTTCCCTCCTATTGCTCGTTTGTAGCAGCTCTTCTTTTTCTCCTTAAAATGATCTCAAACAGTATAAGTATAGTATTTTGAAACGAAGACGCGACACGTTCCCATTTTATCAGTGTTATATCCCAATTGGACAAGGGAACCATCAACTTTACTCCTATTTCACCCTCTAAATATCTAACAAATTATCGTCGTTTAGTTTTTACTACGCGCGTTTACAAAGTTAACTTCATCGAGATAAATAGACAAACAAACGTACTCCGTAAGGGTTATACTCGTATCTGTATTTATAGAAACACATCGTTTTCAGAAACGATATGTTTTACGATATATTCTATTAATACGCCTTTAAGGGCCGAGGGTTGAAGGGTGGGGTTTCGTACAGGGTACTGATAACAATACGAATATATCGAAATGTCTTACGAAATTATTTCATCGAATTCGATGAATTAATCGTACGATTTGCAAGTGTATGTTTTAATTTCAAAATTCAGATTAATCTACTCCACTACCAAGAGCATTGCACAATTTACACACGTTGGTAAAATATTCGCAATCGAAATAAACGATTCATATTCGATTAAAAGAAATCATTAAATATTACTGATTATCTGGGAAAAATCCGCTGTTCAAAGTTGCATCTGATTCATACCGATGTACGAGTGCATATCTCATTACAAAACGAACCTCTCGTTTACATAATTATCTAATCGATTGATACGAGTATAATGTATAAATATAGCATAAAATATTATCATTTTATCGTTCACTTTCGGGAAGACTCTTTTAGTCACGTTGATTATAACTACCTGTATATTAGAAATTTGAATAATCAATGTTTTCCATGAAATCGAGTAATTTTTAATAACAATGAAAAGATAAAAGTCGATCGAAAACAATCGAAAGTATAAATATAGAAATCAAAATTTTTATAAGTGTTGAAATTAATGCTGTACAACTGTTCAGAAAGGTCCATTCATTCGTAGAAAATCGACTAGAAAAACTCAAAGGTCGTCTGAATGGTCAAAAACCATCAATTTTCCGCCTTCAGAAATAAAATGGCGAGAAAAATCGCTCAAAATGGCAATTTAAGGCAAAAAAAAGCATCGCAATGCTGCTTTGTGAGCCTGATTTTCCTGAACTAAACGAGATATGCGAATTGTGTATTCATGGGATGAAAAAAAATGTACGATGGGATGTTTTTTTTTGAACAGTGGTGGGGCCGAGGGGGGGGCTTACAGCTAAATACTGAAATTAGCATCTGAAACGCCCAAAAGTAAACATTAAGAGACCACTACTAAATCTAGATATCAAATATCAACTTTCTAACCAAATTTGGAGGAGCGATATGCGTTGGGAAAATTCAAAAAATAAGAAAAACCCAACGACAAAACCACTTCTTCTGGACCATGGGAGGTACATCTGGGACCTCCACTAAATCAACATGCCAAATTATAACCTTTTGGCCGAATTTGGAAGGCACATACGCGTTGGATAAACTTGTAAAATAAACAAATAAAAAAATGAAAAAAAGCATTGCTGGTATGAAGGGTTCACTGGGGTTAAAAAGTCGAAACCTCCGAAAGGCACATCAAGGGTCTCTACAGACGGGACATGGAGGGGAGTTATGCGAGGAACAAACTCGAAAAATATGAAAAAACGACAAAAAAAACAGATTTTTGGTGCTATGAGGGAATGAGATGGGACTGAAAAGTCAATGCCCCTAAAAGGCACACGCCAGGCTTCCACTAAATGTACATATCTAATTTCAAGTTCCTAGCTCAATTTGAAGGAGAGTCATGCGAGGAACAAACTCAAAAAAGAAAAATGGTACGAACCGATCCAAAACTTCTTTTTTGGGGTTGTGAAGGGGTGCCATGAAACTAAAAAAAACACCCCCGAAAAGGCACATTTAGGGCCCTAACTAAATGTACACACCAAATTTCAACTTCCCAGCTCAAAATATCGGGGACATGAGGGAAGAACAACGAGCAAGATCAAAAAGGGGAAACACCCCTTCCCCTCCTAATTGACTTAGGAGGCCGATTTGTGGATATGTTACACAACTTTCGATTCTCTATCAATTGGCTTAAAAATGGACAATTTTTGAGTTTTTGGCCCTTCAGCGCCCCCTCCCCCGAATTTGGGCAAAACTGAATTTTGACCCCAGTTCATCCCCACTCAAATATATATTTATAATCCGCCGCCAAACTGAGCCGATTGACCGAATTGAAGTTTGATCGGTATCGAGCAGAGTAAATGATTTTAATGTTGGAAAAAAAAATAAATATCTGACATGGCTAAAAATCGTCTTAGTGGTCTTCTAGGGCCTCGAAATGGATTTTGTTGATATTTCCTGCTTCCCCCTCACCCCCCCGTTGGTTGATCAAATGTCACTTCACCAGCCAAAAAGCAAACAAAACTGAAAAAATTCTTAAAAGCACAAAAATTTATTCAAAAAACGCAAACTCAACGCTAAAAAAAAATTTTAAATCCCTAAAAACACGATATAGCTATTCAAAATACGAAAAAATTAACAAAAAAATTTTCAAAAAACGTCGGAAATGATGAAAAAAATTGCTCAAAGTGTCAGCACTCACCGCTCAAAAAACGTGAAAAAAAAACAATGATAAGATAAAAACACTATTTAAAAACTTGATTTTTGCACTTTTAAGGCGTAAAAAAATGAAAAAACTTTTTAAGTGACTTAAAAAAAGGAAAAATTGTTTAAAATGTTATTTTATGGCTCAAAAAATGCAAAAAAATGCAAAAAAATCTTCAATGTTTCCAGGGTATAAAGTAAAATAATGAAAAAATTCGATCAGAATATCAATTTAAGTTAAAAAAAAATGGTTAACAATGAAAAATGACTTCAAAATCAAAAAATACATATTTAAAGACCCGAAATTTCACATATTCAAGCTTTAAACAGATGAAAAAAGGAATCAAAATGTCATTTTAAAGCTCGAAAAAACACTTAAAACTAAAAAAAAAAAAATCTTCCAAAACGTTAACTTTCATTTTTGAAGCCGTAAAACATGAAAAAATTCATTCAAATGATCTTTTTACAATTTAAAAAACGCGAAATCGTGAAAAAAAAACTAAAAAAATGCGACTTTTTCGCTTTTAATGTGTAAAATTACAAGTAATGAAAAAAATCATTCGAAGTTTAATTTTAACATCTCATTCCTCGCTCATAAATAAATTAAAGAGTAAAATTATGAGGAAAAAAATCACTCAAAATATCATTTAAAAAAATCAATATTCCACTTCCAATGCGTAATAAGATGAGAAAAACCTATTCAAAATATCATTTTACAATTCAAAAAATTTAATGAAGTAGAAAATCATTTCATAAATTGTCAATGTCTCGCTTTCAAAGTGTAAAATAATGAAAAAATTGTTGAAAATATTATTTTAAAATTCAAAAAATGTAGTAAAATCATCGATTTATTAAAAAAAAAAAAATCAAGAAAAAAAGATAAAAACCAAATAAAACCAACGCTTATCTGGATCACTATATTATCTGTACAAACTTAAGGGCACGGAAAAATAAGAATACATTCTCCAAATGAGGAGATTCATTGAATAGGATTTCTGAGAAGGAGGAGGGGGAAGGGATTTGTAATGGTTATTACGTGGTTGGAGGGCAGAATAAAAGATGAAGATGTGGTGGGAGTCGAACAGAAGGGACAATTTAGAAAATCAAGACGTGGCTTTAGATCAATATTAGGTTTGGGTAATCTGGCCATGGTAAATTTGAAGTTACGTTAGGAATATATTTTTTATTTTTTTAACACGAAAGGATGTAAGAAGAAGATAAAGGGTTTGATTTTATAGCTATGGGTTTATTTGGGAGTTGAAATTTCCAGGGTGACTGCCATGACTGGAAGATCCGAGATTTCAAATAAAACCTGATACCTTCAGAGGAGCATAAAATAAAGGAAATAATTTCGGGGAAACGTAAGGCTGCCCTAGCACTTTGATTAATGATCTTTTCGAGGTGTTAATTAGAAGAGCATGACAAGCTGAGTAATGGGATTAATGGAGAAAGAATTTTGAACACATTGGCACAGAACGGAGGGACTCTGATGAACAGTAAGTCAGTTCCATTTCGAATAAAATTTTGTGAAAAGAGGCGAGATTTTTAAAGGTTAAAAATATTAAAAAATTCCTCTACTCCTCCCTCAATTATCATACCAAATCATTAAAAATAAAAATGGTCCATTGGAGTATTTCTAACCATTCTAAAATAATCGCAATGCTTCTTTCTTCCATATTACAATAATAAATAACACGAAAGATAATTTTTCATCGATACGAGACCATGAGCAGAAGCCCAGGTAATCTCACTCATAACGTCGCGTATTATGCATTCCTCTGGCAACAAATGAAGCTCACCGGACGATATTTTAATTTGATTTATATCGCGTATGTAAATGACTTTCGTACAAAGACACACCGGCTACGCGTAGTGTAAAAATAAATACCTAAATAGACGTTGAATTATTCACACTCGTATACTATAATGTTCATGTGTATAATACACCATACAAATTCTCTAACGAGATAATTATCAATACCTCTCCATGCGGTCGTCTTCACACGAATAGGTGGTGTTTTAAAAGATGCACATTGCACACAGTACACTGTACATATATCGCAACACCGACCTATAAGTCATGGTACTACTCCACACAGACACAAACACAATAATACTTCAATAATATTTATCTAATCGAAAGATTCAACTATCTAATCTATCGGTTTGTTTACAAGATGAAAATGTGTTCGCCAACCAGATCGTCCATTTTCCTTTCAAAAATCAAGGAAATTATTCGCACCATAAAAGCTGATAGTATTAAAAGGATCACTAGTCTTATATGTTTTTAGGCAAAAGTGATGAAAATAGAATGGTTCATTTGGAACCTCGAAAGTCGAGAGAATGAGAGATAAGAATTACTATCCGAATATCATTAACAGAAGAGATTATGTACTTAGTTTACGTTATGCGTACAAGTAAGAACAATAACAGACTATAAACAATATGTACAGATTAGGTACATATGCATACTCAATTTCGCACTATTTACATCGTTATCATTTCCGAGGTCATGGTATAGGTATTACTGATTTAAGGTATTGTATAAATACTGATTTTATATTTTATTCGCAAAATAAAAGCACTTCAAGATACACAGAAACGTTTCGAGCATTTGAAAAAATTCTCGAGGGCGAATGAAGTGCACCTAGTTGAGGGTACTCGACGTCATTTCACATTTGATGGCATAATATTCGTTCAATAAAAATTTACTCAACAGAAAGCCATTTTGTAATGTTTGGTTCGAGAAATATTGCGGAGTAATTGGATGAAAAAAATAATAAGAATTGAGAAATTTATATTCATTCTGCCATAAAGGTTGTAGCATTGAATTTCTTCAATCACTTCACAAAAATTGTGTAAGGCATCAAAAACGCATTTCTTCAAAAGCAAAACTCTCGGCACAATCAAGACTGTGGCAAAGAAGAGTTGGGGGCTCCCTTCTAGCGAAAAAGCTGCGACTTATTTAAAAAAATTTCAAGCTATTTGAAAACATTTAATAAAATTGAAAATTTCACATTTGGTAAAGTTTAAATAAATGTTGATAAAGATGGGTTAAAATGTTAAAATACAAGTAAACATGTCTAACTACTCCAATTTATTCTAATAGGTAAAAAATTTCCAAATATCGAAGATTTAATCGGAAAAATAAGTCTGTTCACCATCCCCTCCCCCACCCCCTCATCGAAAAAATTATTCGCTACGGCTCTGGACACGATTAGCGTGATTTTTAATGACATATTGTCAACGAAAACCAGACCATTACCGTCTATCAACCAATGACCGATGGAGGAATGGGAGAGGGGGGAGGGGTAATCAACGAAATTCGTTTTTGTGCCTCAGAAGACCACTGAGACAATTTTTGGCCATGTCAGATATTTATTCTTGTTTATTTCTCAATTTTTTCCTCCAAAAACTAAAAGTCATTTGCTCAGCTCAATATCGACCAAAGTTGGTCAAATTTGGACAGTAGGCTAGGATTGGTAGTGGATTTGATATTTTTGAGCGGGGTTGACCTTTGGGTCAAAATTTAATTATGCCCAAATTATGGGGGTGAAAGTGCGGAGAGACTAAAATGGTAAAAATTGTTCCTGTTTGAATCGATCGATAGGGAATCCACAGTTGCATAACATATTCAAAAACTAGCAGCGCAGGTCAATTGGGAAGGGAGGATGTGGGGCGGTTTCCCCCTTTTCGAACTTGAAAAAAGACTGTTCTATTTGTATCTCCCCTCCAAACTGAGGCAGACATTTGAAATGCTGCATGTACGGTTGGTAGAAGCCTTAGATGTGTCTTTGAAGAGTTTCAACTTTTCAGGCCCCATTGCACCTCTTCACAGTCCCGAAAATGTAGGGATACTTTTCTTATTTTTCAAGATTGTGGCAGAACTAACATCGCTCCAAATTGAGCTACAGTATTCACTTCAATATCTACCACTACCATTACCTCTACCTTTACCACTGTTCAAGAAAAAACATCCCCGAACAAATCTTTTTAACCTGACTTTTAATGTCATGTAGTCAATGAAAACCAGATTATTACAGTTAATCGACCCACAATGACCGAGGGAGGGGGCGGGGGATCAACAAAATCCGTTGAATGGTCCCGGAAAACCATTAAGATCATTTCTGATAACGACAGATATTTATTTTTGTTCATTTCCCCCCTCAAAACTAAAATTATTTTCTCAGCTCAATACCGACCAAAATCACTCAAATTTGGACAGTAGGCTTGGTTTGATGACAAGTTTGATATTTTTGAGCGGGGATGACCTTGAGTGAAAATATAATTATGTTCGAATGGGGGGGGGGGGGTGCTCACTGGCAAAAATCAACTTGCGAAACACATCCAAAAATCAGCCTTCCAAATCAATTAGGAGGGGAGATATAGGGGTTTTGCCCCTTTTTGATCTTGAAAACAGGCAAGTTTCTCCCCTATCTCCCCTGCAAGTTGAGTTGGGAAGTTGAAATTTGGTATGTAGGCTAAGTAGGGGCCATAGATGTGAACTTTTCAGATCAATCGCACCCCCTCATGCCCCCCTCCCAAAAATTAGTTTTTAAGAGTTCTTTTTTTGAGTTTGTACCGCGAATATCTCCCATTCAAATCAGGTTAGGAGATTGAAATTTGGCATGTGAAAGTTCTGGATGTTCTCTTCGGAAGTTCTAAATTTCTAGTCCCTTTGCACCCCCTCACACCCCCTCCCCCAAAAGAGGGTTTTTCGTCAGTTTTTCTCTTTTTTGGGTTTGTTTCATACATATTTCCCCTGCAAATCGAACTAAGAGGCTGAAATTTGGCATGTAGATTTGGTAGGGGTACTAGATACACCTTGCGGAGTTTTCAATTTTCCAATCCTTCCGCATCCTTCTTTTACAGTTCCAAAAGGGTGGTTTTCTTGTTCTAGGTTTATTATATTTTGAATTTGTCCTTTCTTCCTCGCACAGCTCACCGATAAAATTGAATTAGGAAGTTGAAATTTGGCATGCAGATTTACCAGATGTTCTAAATGCACCTTCAGGGGATCTGGGCTTTTTAACCTCATTGCGCCCCCTCACAGCCCCGAAAATGTAGTTTTTTGTTCGAGTTTTCATATTTTATGAGTTTGGTCTTCGCATTCCCTTTCAAATTGAGGTAAGAGGTTGAAATTTGGTATTTGGGCCCTAGATGTACCTTTTGGAGGGGTCTCGACTTTTCATCCTCATTACTCTCTACCCCCCCCCGGTCCCAAAAAAATAGTTTTTTTAGTTAATTTTTCTCTCATTTTTTGAGTTTGTCTCTGGCATATTTCCCCTGCAAATGGAGCTAAGGGGTTGAATTTTGGCAGCATGTCGATTTAGTAGGTATCTTACATGTGCCTTGTGAAGGTCTCAACTTTGAACCTCCCTTACACCCCTTCACAGCCCCAAAAAAATTGGTTTTTGGTAGGTTTTTTCTTATTTTTTTGGGTTTGTCTCGCGCATATCTCCTCTTCTAACTTAGCTAGGAAGTTGAAATGTAGTGTTCAGATTTAATAGTTGTCCTAAATGTAACTTTTCCGGGTTTCAGATATTCCTTCCAATAGAAAGAAGATTCCATTGCGCATCTATTTTTTATTCCACGAATGGAATTGCCTCATCTCTTTTACTTCAGAACAATCGAGCTTAATTGCGATGTTTTTTTTTCTCACATCGTAAGTTCCATTCGAATAAAAATTTTCAAAATTTTCAATACACATCATAATAAGAAAAAAGAGTACCCTTGCCACATGTTCTTTTCGATGGTTTAAACGAGACAATTTCTAAGGAAGGAAGGAAGGAAGAGCAGGGAAGTAGTCAATAAAATCATTAATCTTGAAAAAAAAAAAAAAAATGTCGTAAATAAAGTAGAAAAATTCCGGGGTACGATATTTTTACGGTTATTTTCCGCAATCTGTACGTTGGGTACAATTAAAAAAATAATTATGACGATAATTTTTGCAACATTGTATCTACAAAGGTTATTAAACGAAGATCAATTTGCCATTTTACAGACATATCGATAATTGGGTCGCTAATTTCAAAACATACGACACTTCTGGCTAACATAATGCTTGGCTTCATCTAATCAATTGGTAATTTTTTTTTTTTTATTACACGACGAAAATCGACGACGATGCATTTAAAGGTAAGGTACCTCTAAATCAAAATACTCTCGATTGTCTGATCAACTTATATTGGTACCTAGGTAGGCAGATTTTCGAAGAATTAACGATTATCACAAAGATGCTGACTTTCACTTTAATATAGCTCGATTGTCGTCTTGGCATTCGGGTACATTGTAAAGCTAAGTGTATACTTTATTGTTTTATAATTCACACGATTTTTAATTGAAAAAATTAATAATTAAAGAGGTCATAATTATGGACGAGACAATTGACAAATTAAACCATATGGCGTACGACGCGATGTTGGTTGCTGATGGTTTTTTTATGAACGCAGCCACCGCCAGCGGTCTTAATTAAGGCAGTAGGGTTTGATTTAATTTCTTTAATAAGCTCTCTACACGCCATTTGATTTATCAGCATATAAACGATAAATGGCTTATGGCAGCTATTACCAGCCTTCGTGAAAGTGTGATACGATTAAAGATAAATCCAACGAGTTGACGCGACATCGCTATAAGTAGGTATACAGATATACGATTATGTTTCCTCTTCGATAACGGCCAATTTTCTACCATTTATCGTGAATTGAACTCGTAAAGATATCGAAATGGAATCTTCGTAAAAGGTATTTAAATATAATATCGAGTACTATCTTCGATCTAAATGAATCCCGTGGGTACCCAGGCTACCCACACATTGCGAAAAAAAAAAAAATATTGGTAAGCGAGTACATCTAAATACCTAAACGCAAAGGTATGCACACTAAAAGTTGACGATGTAATATGTGAAGATCATAAAACCATAGGTACATATGTAAGGAAAAAAGTTGGAACGATTTTCGAAATAAATTCGTATTTTACGATCGTAGCATCGTCATAAACACGTACATTTGTTTATGCATCGAAGAGAACGACAACGAAACGTAGGGCTTTGAAATGATACGGATATCTTCGACCAGCAGAATCTCACGTATAGATAAAGATGATCTACTCTGCATGGATATAATAATTCTTCATCATTGAAAGTGCAACGATCGGTGATGGGTGAAATGTGTACGAGAACGATGACGAATAAGCCACAGAAATGATTAGTGCACAAGTCTATAGGTACCATCTGCCTAGTGTGGATTTTTTTTCTCCTCTTAGACAGGCCTTTAGTATAAATGAGCAGAAGCTACGTATACTACTGGTATTCAGAAAGAAGAGAACCATGTGACTAGGTATCTGTCAGACGATAAATATGATAACAAATCTGAACACTACGAGGGTGTGGTAAACATCTCGAAAACGGTTCGCTTTATTTATTATTATTATTTTTTTTTTTTTCACATCAACGAAGATAATGTAATGTAATGGTACCTAACGGAAAAAAAATACCAAGACGATGAATTTACACAGCAACAGGTGAACACGACGATGATAAATTCAACGCTACAGAGGTGGACTTGTGATTCGGACTTGGACTTGGTGCGATGAGTAGAGTGGTAAGCCGAAAGTGGAATACAAGACGATGACGATGACCGAGAATTCGCAAAATTTCCTCATAACGCAGAAAGAAGAACCGTGTAGAAAGTAAAAATATATCACGCGAAAAATAATTCAAATGCTTTCGATTTCGTTACAGGTTACACCGCTCCTCGCCGGATCCGAATCACATCATGCCTGGTATTTATTATTCGTAGACGGATGGAATTTTGCTCGGATACGAATTTATTTTAGGATAGACCAACATAGCAATTTACCTATAATCATAACAACGGCAGAATTATACAGTAAATAATACCGACGAAGAGATATTGCTCTACGGTTTCAACTAGTTCGATAATTCTTATCAATACACGCGTTGTCAAAGGTAAAAATAAAAAACCCCATCAACTTGTTTACGCTAAAACAGTATGACGAAAAGTACTCGGGTCGAGCTCATTATTTCAATACACGTGTTATTACAGCAGGAAAAAGGTGCACCAAAGTAGAATGCAAATGAATTCAATTAAACCTACGGTAGACAGTAATATTTGGCATATTATAAAGCCGGTAAAGTAGAAAATCTTACTGAAATTACCTCGATTAAACCGAGTAACTCGTGATCTGTTACAACTTGCGAAAACACAACCAAAGTACAATGCTGGTTTAGTTCAGCTGCGATTAAAACGTATATTTATTACAAATCACACGAAAATTGTTCATTAACACAACACGAAATAATTTTAAATAACCGATAAACTACGAAAAATAAAGAAACAGCAAACGAAATACGAACACAACACCTGAACGAATGCGCAGAATACACACGAATGTGAACGGTGTTTCAGAAACATTCGTAAGAAGAGTGTACCTGAAATTAGACAGACACTGGTGTGTCAGTGTTGCCAGTGGAAAGAATTTTAATGTGTTTTTTTTTTAAATTATTATTAAAGATGGAATTTTTCAGCGATGGAAAAACAAGTGCATTTTTATTCTCGTTCTTGTTCGTACGAATCCAAATTCTTGTTATTGTTAGTTTTGTTTTTATTTATGATTATTTGTAAGCTTTGATCTGATTTTGTTCTTGTTCTTTTGTTCTTAACCGTTCTTGAAATATTGTTCTCGTTTTGTGTTTTCGTTCTTGTGTTTTTTTTTTTGCTCTTTAACTCACCCCCTTCAAAACTAGATAACTAGTTAACTAACGCTGAAAATTACATAAAACAGGACTTCTCGTTAAAAATTAAAATTATAAAGTCGTCAAAATCAACGAGAATACTAATATTTAATACCTAACTTCTTAATTTGGTTTCAAATCATCTAAAATGAATACATCATCAATTTCTTGATCTTGGTTTTAAACATTAGCTGTGTCATGATGTCATGAGAATGAGCATTTTTCATTTAAAACGAGCTTTAAACGCCGATTTTAAAGCTAGTTTTCAAACTGTTTTCAATAAAATAAAAAAAAAACGAAACCCTACTCTGGAGTCCTTCCAGGTTCCTACAGCTGCATGGTTCAACTTTTAGCATTTGGCTTAAGCTTATGATCTTGAAATATTCAGTTTCAGCTTTCGGCTTTTTCTAAACTAAGGCTAGCTTTTGGAATTTTTTTCTACATCAAAGAATGCTATTTACAGTAATTAATTGTTATACTGATACTTATTTTCACAAAAATAATAAAAATTTCTTTATTCTGGTATTTAAAAAAAAAAATAGAAAACAACTTATTTTAATTAACAATACGTTTTGATATCTTGATAAACAGATACAAAAATGTAAAATGACAAATTAATCTAGGGTAATCAAAATATTAAGAGTAAAATGAAAAACAAGGAATTCTTTTTTCACTTAAATAACAACAGTGAACAAAATAAATCAGTCAAATAATGATTCAAAATATGGCACAAATTATTATTTATTTTTTGAAGCTTGAACTGTTGAACATAACAAAATTACAAATTTACAATTTACAATTTACCACAGTTTTAACAATTGATCAATTTTTTCAAACGCAGTAAAGTATCGAGGGTGACTTTCAAAAATAAAAGTTTCTCAATAGTATTCGCTTTTAAATTGTAGGTACCTGTTAAGAGTTAGTAAATCGTTCAATTGAGCAAAGAGCCATCCGATGCTTACTTGATTACAATAAGTTATTTTCCATTTCTTTTTTTTTTTAAGTTTTTAAAAAACTGAAGAATATTACAGCACACAGTAAGAGCTAAGAAAAGTCTCGTTTCAAAAGTAAACAAACGTTCTCATTGATTGCTACACTAGCGCTCCAAGTTAAGTCCACAGTGGGAGTACGATTGTGATGCGCATAATACACAAATACTTCATTTAGATTTACTGAAGATCCTGTAGATCCTGTTTCATTTGAAGAACGGCTAGAATTCTGCGACTGTGCAGAGGAGTATATCATACCTTTGACTAGGCTGTGCAATGACCATGTTGAAAAAAATGTATTAGTGGTGGTACAGGCTATAGGCATACTTCTGCCCATAGCCTGTACCACCATTACAACAAATTGAGGAAATACTTTCTAAAATTACAAAAAAAGAAACAATGAAAAGGTTAAAATTTCTCTATTGTTCTTTTTTCATTCCTGATCTCTAAAATCGCATGTTCTGTACGTTTTTTGTTCTCGTTTGTTAGTTGTTCTTTCATCATTGTGATGTTCTATTCTCGTTCGTATTCGTATTATTGGATAACTCTAATAAACTGTAAGGCTGGTAGTAGTAGAATGAGAAATTCGTTGTCGTCGTTGTTGTATTCATGTCCACATTAGGCCATTTGGCCTATCTTCTTTGAGGTGGAACTGGTTGAAGACAGGCTGAAGGGCTGAGGTATCGATGAGTTTCTTCCTCGGTCTTTCTCTGCTCGTTCTTCTGACAAGTAGGTGTGTATTGGAAGACCTGTTTCGGTGATCTTGGCTTCTACCATCGGTTCCACGTGTTTTCTACCCTTTTCTTCCATTTTTTCTATAGGAATTGATTTTTTTCATGATTGGCGTCACTCCAAGTTCCAATGTCATGGTCTCAGATCTGATCCTGTCTATTAGGGTTACTCTCACAGTTCTCCTCATAAATTTCATTTCTGTCGCTGCAATTTTTCTTCCATCAGACTTCTTTAGTCTCGTATCCATATGTTATCATCGGTACCATGAGCCACGTACGTGTTGTGCTCCTTCCATCTAGTTTCCTTCTGCACCTTATTACTCCTGAAGGTTCTGTTAATGAATCCAGTGACTTTGAGGAACTTTGCGATCCTGCTACTTATATCTATACTTCTCCGGGATACAAAATTCCATTTCCAAAGTATCTAAATGTGTTGACCAGTTCGATGGCGTTTCCGTTTATTACAATTTTTGAATTTTACTCCTCACTGCATCTTCTCTTCTGAAAGTCATAGTTTTAGATTTCTGTGAGAATATTGCAAGCGAGATTATCGCTCTTTGCAGGTTGTCTTCTGTTTCTGCTATAACTTCGGGATCGCTTGCAAGTAATACTGAATTTATTTCCTGCTGCTTGTACATCGTGATACCTTTTGCGTCAGTTTTTTACCATTTCTTTATCATGTGGTCCATATTGAATAGCACATGGGACTGCGGACATCCCTGGCGAACTTCTTTGTGGATTTTAGCGTGGTTTCAGAATTTTATTCAAATTTGCACTCTTTGTTTTGGTTTCTACGTAAATCTTTTTAAAGGCTCTCCGCATTATGCCGCTGAAATCTTCTTTCAAGACTTCGAACTACTTTTTCCTGTTGACTTTATTATATGCTTTCTCTAGGTCTATGAAGCATATCTGTGTTTCAAGTTTATGTGGATTTACTCCACGGTAATTTTTTAGGTTTGCCATGTCGCTTTTCTTAAATATTGGTATTACAACTGCTGTTTCGAATTCTTCTGGTAGTTTCTCTTCTCTGTTCATCGTATTTAGAAAATCTAGCAGGCTCCTTCTAAATTCACCGCTTGCTTATTTATACAGCATTTCAATGTTGTATGAAGTTTGTGATATATGGTTGAAAAATAAATTTCATCTTCATCTACAGTTTTATTACTCTTAAATATAAATAATTACTATTTGTTCGTTGAGATGCAGTTTCGCTGAGAAAATCTAAATGTAATATTTTGTTACTCGCAATTGAGAATAAATTTGATGAATTTCCTTTTCTAACGAATACGAATAGTGGTGAGTATTCTGAACCCCTGAGCGACACTTTTCAAGTTTTCAATTAACTGAAACGTAATTCAACTGACGGGCAATTCGAAAAAGATTCAAAGCAAATGCGTAAACGTAGTACGCAATCAGATTCAAGAAAAACACTTATGTAAGTACTTCGATTGTTACATATGTATCAACATTTGCGTTAAAGATCAAACAATGAATTATTCAATGATTGCAATAATCAACATAGGTACATGCATAATTGTATAATTATGTCTACACGACTCTTAATTTTCAAGTAATACAAAACTTGGGATGAAGATATACGAACTGTCGAAGAAATCACGAAATACTTCTATTAAATAATATTTTTAATTGGATAAAAATCTAAACAGTACATTATTACGAGAAAAGCTCAAATTTTCTTTTCCTTTTCGCTATTCTGGACTGTAAGAGCTCCTGTTCTTCGGAAAACACATTCCTAAGAATGGAATTAAACAAAGGTAACTTTTTAAGATCACCAAGACGAACCTATTTCGAAAAAAAAAAAAACACGAGAAATTAAATTATTATAAAAAAAAATAGTTCATAGTTTTTCTCTTCTCAATTAATTTACTTACTCTCAAGTTATCAAAAGCAATGCCAACTTTATCGTCGAAATGTTCAGTTATCACAGGTATTTTATAATATCGTTGACTAAAATGAGTCAAGAGGGTGAATTTAGCATTCATCTCTCTACCGACTTGGATTGCTTGGCTAGTCGTCGAATGCATCTTAATTTTAGCTTCATGAGATAATTCATCTTCAAAGGTTGCCTCGTGTATTAGTAAATCTGAATCTTTTCCTAAATTCAAATAATTATGATTATTTTTTCTTTGAGCGCGAAAATAATATTTTGTACATACCCAATTCTACCAGACTGTTTGTAGGCATAGTATCGCCGGAATATGTGATTTTTTTATCGTTCAAATCAGTGATTGCGATTCCAAACGAGTGAGCACAATGTAGTACTTTACACGTTTTTATTTCTTTCACATTTAATTGTTTGAAAATTGTCTCTAGTTTGGATGTTTCATTTTGATCGAATAACTAAATCAAACCAGAAACCTGTATCATTGTATTGTCATGAATAAAAATTTTTTACACGAGTAAAACATACCAGATCGCGATTTTTAATCAGTTCGAAGCAATCTAGAATCGGCTCAAAATAGAAATGGTAGCTGTAAAACCAAAATAAAATCTGCTCCGGTGCTATGAAATAGACTTTTTTATGCTTGGCATTGAATTTATTGACGGCTTCTCGTCTACGTTGTAATAACGTAATCGAACCTATGTGGTGATCGGCGTGTAAATGAGAAACATAAATTACATTGGTCGATGCTAGTATTCGATCCGCTTCGTCGGTACCGAAAAATCTAACCAGTTGACCATACGTTCCTTCTCCGCAGTCTAATATCATATGATTATCCTCGCTATAGTTGAAAAAATTACCATTGTTGTTAACTTGCATGGGATACGATAAAGTCTATGATAAAATGCAATATACCTGAGGGTAATTAATATTCCGCTAGTATTTCGACTTTTGTTTGGAATAGAAGAACCAGTCCCCAAAAAAGTGACGATAGGATAAGGAGTTTTTTTATTATCGGATTTTATTTCATCGGATATTGCGGCTAATTTAGATTTCAGTGTGTTATTCTCTAATTCAAATCCTTCCGTTGCGTAAAGATCTTCTATAATTGATTGTGGATTCATGTACACACAATGTGCAAATCTACGCAATAAATATTAATTGTTAAACACTTGGTACGAAAAATAGAAACTAGGCACAGCTATATAACGAAAACTTACTGACTTTCAAGTTTCTTGACATCCCTTAAATCTAATAATTTCAATGTGTGGCCGACATTAGACGGAATATTAAGTCTTTCAACGGGATAGAAAGGTTCACCTGACGGAAATTTAATTGATTCAGATGCACGTCTTTCGCCTTGTTTCAAAATATCATCCGGCTCCAAGGATTGTTTTTTATTCAATGGAACATCCACGATAGGTATACTTTGATCGTTAAGCAGAGGAAATATTTCTGGATCGAGGTAGTTTAGCTGTCGTTGTAAAATATGCACACCGACATTACCCAAACACGTATTCGAATCATTGACATTTACGTGAAGCGTACTGTCTGGAAATCGTTTCATCCAAGCTTGATACCTGAGAAAATATTTGATTAAATTTGATCATAAACTTCTCGACGAAAATATTTCAGCATAATTGGCAAATACCTTTGGTTATTCATCACATTACTGGGAGTGAAATGAATAATGTATTTGGGTAAATTTTCTGCTACGGCACCTATTTGATACTGTTCAAATTTTTCCTCATTTAGTAAACTATCCAAATAATCAAGGGATGGACAATCTACTACAACGAATACAGGTCCGGGACAATCAGAATCTTTAACGTCAGTGGATTTAACTAACGTTCCATCGGGTAATATAACATCTTCACCGTTCTTTAATCTACCCAATAATGGTCCGGGAGGAACGTTAAACTCTACACATAGTTCTAAATTCAATGTACCCAGTTTGGGTTTCAGTTTACAAATATAACACATCGCTAACGATGTGAATTTCTCTAAAACAGAATACATTTAATTTTAATTAATTTTAAGTCACTGAAAAAAGGTTGAATACATGATGCAATTCATCATTACTTGTTCCTGGATTTGCAGAAAAATTTTGAGGCGTTGTTTTCACTTGATTTCTTCCTTTCATATGAGCATAATAATCAGTGTTGTCTTGTGCTTCACCAACTCTGGATAACAACGAGGAATACTCTTCATTTCTGCAATTGAAACGACCTGATGGTTTTAGTGCTTAATACAAGGAATATAACCTCACTAAATAAGTACCATACTCATTATCCGAATTCGACTTATTACTGAATAATGGTACATAATGGATTGATACAGCTGGATCATCGTAGATAGAATTTTTCGCACATTCGGCCATCTTAATGCTGAGATTGTGTAAAATAATGAATTTGTTCGTAGATGCGAACAAACACTCCTGAAAAAAACAGTACACGTGTTGAAGCACACATTTCAAAAACACTTCGAACATTCGTTACTTACTATTCCGGCAGGGCCATGGAAAGTAAGATCGGGTACTCCGACTTCTTGAACAGTCAACGCTAAACCAGGTATTCCGCCGATATTTTCCCAACTTGGATGAGTAATAAAAATATGTTCAAGACGAGCGATTTTGATTTTATGTTCGTGCGCTAACCTTTGTGTACCTTCGCCGCAATTGAACAAGTATCTGATGAAATGAATACATGTTAAAGAATGGATCGAATCATAACAACGGATAAGTAGTAGTAGTATACATACCTGCAAAAATCAGTGAAAAAATACACCGATTTAGCAGCTCCTTTGCAACCGCTTCCCAGAATTTGTAAGTATGCCGAACCCGAAGTGTACTTGGCTTTTTTTTCTCGCATTTTGATACGGTTCTTTTGAAGATCTGGTATGTAAGCACGATTTTTCGGCATTGCAAATAATGGTATTAAATAGCGTAACGATTTTAACGTATGTGTACGGTTGTATAAACAATTTTTACACAATATATGTATTAAATGTGCTCTCATTGCCCGGCCTAGAAACTTTTAGAACTCACGATTAATTGCAATCATTCGATAAAATTTAATGCTATATTTGATTTTAACCAAATTATTCTCTGATACTCACATTGCGAGTTGATATATGTGAAATTTTTCAATTTTTATACAAAGTTTCCAAGTTTTTATCATCACAGACCACACGTGCATTTCATCTTCATCGAAAACCTTATCACTTCATTTAAAATTCGAAATGACGCAATTGATTTTATTTACTTTCTTGGTAATTGGCTACACTGCAATTACAATTCGACTAGATGGCAGACCTGGTGAACGAACGAAACGATTGTTTTGTGGTGTTGGTTTTGTTCTTTTCTGTTCATTTGTTCAAGAGAATATCAAAGTTATTGTTCCGTTCGGTTCTACTCCATTCCATTCTGTTCTGTTCTACATGATTTTGCTCGGAATTGGAAAAGTGGCTGATTTGATTTCTCTCTCCTTTTCACTCGTTCATATTTGATTCTAATAAAAATTTTCATTCTCACACCCTCACACATTCTAACATAATTTGAAATTGGAAATTTTGGAAAAATGGAAATTTATGTAGTAGTTGGTGATCAGTGTTCTGTTCTGTTCGGCTTTGTTCAGTCTTATTTGTGCAAGACAGGAATTTGTTCTGTTCTGGTTATGATTCATTGAAATTAAAAATTTTAGTGTTATGATTTTTTGAATCGTTCATTTTGCCTGTTAGATGGCCACAGTATGAGAAAAATAGATAAGTTTCATTTTTTATGCTTACTTCATGCAGTTAATTGCAGATCCATCAAAAATAAAATTACAAGATCATTTCTCAATTTCATAAATTTTATTCACAATTGCCATAATTCCAATTATGTCATCATAATTAGCTTTTTAAAGGAAAAACAATGCAGTGGGTTCTGGGTAGCTAGTCTAGCTTCTATGAAACTTTCAGCACCTCTGATGGCTTTAAAATTATGTTCTTTTGAGATAAAAGTGTCTAAGAATTATAAAATAATCAAATTATGGCAAACATTTCATTTATATTATAATACAGTCAATTTATAACAAACTAGATCTCCGGTTTCATGCTATTATTCTTTGACAAAATAGAGCACGTTCTACTTATCATAAATCAAAAAAACAAAATTCAACTTTACAATTCTTACTAAACGGATTATAACAGAAACTCATTAAAACAAAATGAATACATTATTTTGAGTCATAACTGACTATAAATGACTTTTTAAAAAAGCGCAGGTTTAAAAGTTTTAAAAAAAATTAATCTGTCCACACAAAAAAAATTCATCAGAACTTTTTAAAAAAGAATGCAAAGTAACATTACGTTACAGATTAATACTTCAGACCAGCTCTCTGCCAATAACTCATTATACAATAAAATGAAACTAAATACCATTGTAAGAACAAGGAACGGTATTAATAATGTAAATCGCAAGACGTACCGTAAAATAGTACATTTTCTAGGATTTACAATCGTTTGGAGGGTCAATTATATACGTTATGAAAATACTTTCGTAAAGATAAATTTTAAGATACTGTACAATGAAAAAACAGTCCTCATTACAACAAACATACTTACAAAAGTATGCAATCACTTAAAATAAATGTGGCAAAAGTTTTCAAACGAAATATTCTTTTATAAAAAAAAACAGGTAACCAACAGTACCCTTAATTCTAATCTCTTCTCGGTCGTTCTCGATCACGATGTTTTCGGTAATCACCATTCAATCCTACGAATAAAAATAGAATGAAATTCAAGAAACAATTAACATTGAATAAATATCATGACCGTACATACTTCGATCATCTTCGCTCCGATGTTTATCTTTATATTTATCTCTGTCATCTCGAGTACGTGTTTCACTGCTACGTCCAAAGTTGCCATCGTCTTTTTTAATCCTATCTCTTGATCTGTCGCGATCCTTCCTATCACTGGATTTACTTCTGGTGTTACCTCGTTGAGAACGGCTTTTCTTATCTCTGTCTCGTTCGCGATCTCTGTCTGGTCTTCGATCGTGATCACGTTCGCGTGTTCGGTCTCTATCTCGACTTCTAAACAAGAATCATTCGTAATGTAAATATACAAGTGAACAACAACGTTATTTCCACAAAGCATAGCTCCTGCTAATTTTATACTTACTTTTATACCTCATACAACTCACACGCGTAATTATTAAAGTAGCCTGTATATGAAATAATTCTTAAAACAATCCTCTCAACATCTCATATTCTCTCAAACGGTGGAAAACACGCGGCATGAAATATATACTTAAAAACTGTAGGTAAAATTCTGGGTTATGATGGAAAACGTACCATTCAAAAAAAAAAAAAAAAAAAACTCGCTCCTACAAATAATAAAAACTTAAATTTCTACAACAATGTACAATTATTTGGTACCTCGTAATTGTTAACGAAAGAAACTGGTAGCATAATTCCTGTTCCTGTACCTAATTTTTCATTACAATGCGTTACAGTATTTGGATCTCTAATATAAAAGGTTGACAGGTTCCTGTTTTTAAAACATTAAAAACTATAGCACACAGTTTTCGTATTCCAGATGTAGTTCTTAATCACAAACTATAATACGCTGTATTAATTAGCTATTAGCAAAATATATTCAATTGATAAACGCCACAGTTGTATGATGGCATCGCCTTAAGGTATATTCATTGAAGAAAGATGTCCATTAAAAATTAATAATCTCATATTTGTAGGATTATCCTGTATCGGCTACGAAATAATAGAAATAGTACGGTAGATGAAAGAAACTTGATAATGATGCGATACCTTGATCTATTTATTCTCCTGCTTCGATCAGTATCTCGTCGTTTATCATCTCTATCGCCAAATCTTTTATTTCTTTCTTCATCTCGTTTTCGCAGCCGTTCTAATTTAATATTCTCGTGTTTTTTCTGAAAAATAAAACTATTTTAGAAACAAATATTGGTGAAACGATTTATCCATGTAAGATTAACCTCTACATTTAACTCGATTGAAGAATAGAAATAAGAACGAACGATAAGTAAGTTGTCGTAAATATAGGTGTCTTATCGTATGCTTAACGGTTTCATTTTCTTATCTCATAAAGCAGTGATAAATTGCTACTTAGACGCATAGTCAGTTCTTTAAATGATAAAATTCGCACTTTCGCTCGTTACAACGTACAATAAATGATATACCAACCGTTATCTCATCGACAGCGTTTTTCAATCGTCCATACCCTGTATGCTGTTTACCCATGAGGTGATCATCAATACGAGACTGAGCATCGCCGACGATTAAGAAGGCTCCACACACTTTACAAACTTCCATTTGTTTTTCTTGAGCCACAGCCAATTCGACAGTAGCGGACCAGTGGCTGTTTTCATTTTGACGCATCAATGTTTCTCGTTCTTCCTTTAGTGTATCGCACAACCTGATCAAACCTTGAGCTTGTTCAACGTTTCCTTGGATACCCATTTGTTCAGCTTCGCTAACCAAGTCGTTGATTTTTTCAGTCAGTAGGGTAATCTGTTCTTCGTTTTTTTGCGTTTGCGCATTGGATAGTTGCGGAGGCTAAAAAAAAAACAAAGAGTTTATTCAAAATTGCAATTGAAGACGAGTATGGTAAAAAGCTTCACGATTCCGATTTTAAACTCAAGTTGGGTACCTTTAATATACGAGTATCCACATCAATTCAAAATTCAGAGATTAAAATTTTGTTTGTCGGAAGTTATAAGCAAAATTGCAAGGGAAACTTACAGGCTCCGATTTGCCCATGAGAGCAAGCCGTTGTTCACCTTTAATGATTTTTCGTTCAACTTCGTTGAGCATACCTTGCGCAAAACGTACAAATTCTTCTTCATATTGTAATTTCATGAACGTATCTTCTGCCTCGCTGAATTGACTTTTGGCTTCTTCGCAGTGTAGTTTGGAACATGGTCCTAGGTCGGCTTTAGTATTCACGAATAAATCATGAGGACAAAATTTGACCATGTAATATTTACAATACTGCAAACACAATTGTGTTAGAAGGCTATTACGGTAGAAATAATCTAACACGACACACCGCATTAAGGTATTACCTCTGGATCTTCCCATTTGACTTTTTTCTTCTTCACTGCACTGCCATCGTTACGACTTCGACCCATAAGCTCATCAAGTAAAGCGGCCGCGGCAGCCACTGCCATTTTAAGCGTTTATTCGTTTATCGAAAACTGAGCATAAGTTAATTAATTACAAATAAGAGTTAACTTAATATAGAAAACTCAAATGCGACTCGAATAAGCGAAAAACCGAGTTTGCTTGATATTTGTTGCCAAGGAATGCGTGTTTTTTACTTTTTAGCCTCAAGAATTCATTGCGCATGCGCAAACGGTTGCTTTATGAAGTACTAGTATTCAATCGTAAACATAGTCAGCGCTAAAATACTGGTAATCGTAATTATTTTTGATTTTTTTTTTTTTTTTTCATTAAGGACTCAAGGTCGATGCTGACATGATAATTAGACGATTACCATATTAAAAATATGAAAAATAATTTAATAAATAAAATAATTTAAAACTGCATTGCTGTCTTTATTAACTTTGATGATTCACCAACATTCAGACTTCAATTTCGTTCGGAAAATTAAAAATATAGCATAATAATTTCTCACAATCTAAAAAGATACTGAAAGTAAAAACAAATGTTATGGAAGTGGTTAACCATATTTTTCATGTGTATATTCGTTGATACTTTCTTTATAAGATACTGAATCTATATCAAAAATGTGTTCAAAATTTCCTTGCATGTAGAATACTTAATTTATTAAACATTTTAAAATTCAAAAACATTATTAAAAAATAAACGTAATGAGATATCACAAATCACAATAATAATACATAATTATAATGCTGCGCAGTAATGGGTAAAATAAAACAAAATATTTTTCCTGACTCTTGAAATAAATGTGAATATAAATACAGATACAGCCGGAAAAAATCAGCTGGTCAAAATACATTTTCAAATTTCCAATCAAACGCTTCAGTATTCAAGGATTCAAGTTCTTTAAACACGTACTTTTATCTCTGTTAACAAAAGAAGTATTATTTAAATTATAATCTTCGAATAGCTGAAACTGAAGTTTTGAACATGGATTTTAAAACTTACTCTTGATTATCATGAATCAAACGATCATCGTGATGGATTTTGTCAATTATTTCTCTTTTCAGCGTTGTAGGAATTTCTAAATGCTTAACATTGGAACAATTTTTCATATAATTGGATAAATAACTGATAACAATGGTTTTCAGAGATGGTAAAGGTTTAGTAATAGCAACGCAAAATCTGGATCGTTTACTGGAATTTTTACGCAGTCCCATTCTGTAATCTTTGAGCTTCTGCTCGTCTGCACAAAAATATTCATTTTCATTTAGTAATAAAATTTTGTCCGAGTTTTTCTCTCTGATTATCCAATAATGGCCAGAATATGTATTCACATCGACGAATTGTTTTGGTTTCAGGCTAACGTATTGCTTGAAATTTCCATCGTAATCTACCCACAATAGATCTGCCCCAACTTGGGACATATTGAAAAATCGTATTAATACAGGTTCACTACTTTGAGATCGCAATTTCATGGCTTGCAATGACGATACTGACTTAAAAATAGACATGGTAACAAATAAGCTGAATAGCAACGAAGAATAAATTGTATATCATGAAATCTATCTTTCCATTTTGTGAAGTGTTGTACTTGTAAGGTCGTTAAATTCAGCACGTCAACTAAATTAAAAAAATAATTGAGACTAAAAAGTATAAAAAATTTTGAAACTTGGAAACAAACTTTAGTTTTATCAAATTTGTTTTGGATTGATAAAAAATGACGTATAATGGTATAACTGGATAAAAAATGTGTATTGTTTTGATAAAATCGGCGTCAGTACTTAGCGCTTCACGCGCAGTTCTGAAATAAAAAACTAATTTTATTTGAAACTTTTTCTTATTTTCCAGTATGCGTGAGTGTTTTCAATTTTCAGTATTCGACGTGAATTTTAATCGAATTCATCTTAATATTCGGCAAAACGTATTTCCATTTTTGATTTTGATAATTTGATTCGAATTGGACGTCAAAGGAAATTGCATGCAGTCATGATCGTTGTCCTGACTACAGAATCCATTTTCCGTCAATATTGTCAACAAGTGAATAAATTTCGAATATGTTCTTTGTTCTAATAACGTGACTAAATAATCGAAGAAATCAGGAATGGTGAGTAGATGAACCACAATTCAATCAACAAATTAATAACATTAAAGTATATTTTGGTTTTACATTTATAAAATAACATCCTAAGTACGTAATTTAAAGAAAATAATACAAAACTAAAAAGCTCGATAGTAGAAAGAGTACCTAAATCATGAAACATAGAAAAACATTTTTTAATATAAAAACTTGCGTCTAGGAGTAAAATAATTGGTAATGAATGTCGAGAAAATTCATTTTGCGTTTTCAACTACGCATAGAATATTATTGAAAAATATACCGGTGAGTTTTGAACTTCTGATATCTAGAAACAAAAATGTATTCTATAAGTTTTATAAAACTATCCATAAAACTTTGGCTCCTCGAAGCGTTTACATAGTAGAAGTGAAAGGTCAACGTATAATATTCTATTCTTGGATCACAAAGGAGTATAGACAATTCGATCATTCGGTATCAAATCATCTACAAAGCGAAATGAATTTCTTCGTAGTAGCATAATAAGTAGGTATCAAAATAAATAATTGAATAATTTACAACAGGAATTTTTGCTTAAGTTATCATCGTAAACGTGATTTAACGCTATGGCTTAAACCAGTAGAGTAAAAAAAATTAACTTTAGGTAACTATAAAACAATAATTCATCACATTAGACATCTTTAAAGTTAACAAACTTTTGGGTAAATTCTTATAAAATATGATATAGTGATAATTTCGGTATAATGACGTTCAGAACGTTCGCGTAAAATTTATTTCATTTTGAAATGTACCAAGGTATAATTAATATAAAACGATTTGTTCATTTTACATATCAATAATAATAATATACGCAAGAAAGAGGGGGGAATATTTAACCATAAAAATAAGTCAGTCACTCGTACGTAATAAACAAGGGCGAAATGAGATTTCGATGAAACGAATAACAAAGCTTACGAACTAAGTAAAAAAATATTATCACTTTTTTTCTATCTCATTATCGAAGACTTTACGAAGTATTTCGGTGTAATTTTTTGATTTTTTTTTTAGGTATCTTGCGGAATTTCATCATCTTCTATTCTTACATCTAAGTTATCTTTTTTATTAGCTGATATGTTGGGTTTAGTTTCTGTATCGGCTGGAATGTTAGTTTCAATTTGGGCAACGACGGTTGATACATTCGATAGAGATACAGAATTATGTAACGATGGCGGGGTAACTTTGATGATCGGCGAATGTACATAACCATCGGGTCCTCTTTCTCTTTCATAACGCGATTCTGGACACAAATTGAGGTTTGGAACTTGTAAAAATGATCCGGATCCAGAACCTGAGCCGGACTGGTCGAGATTTTTTTGTTTATTTTTTTCAGTCGTTGTATCACTAGCAACTCGTCTGATTAATTGTTGCCTTTCGCTTTCCTGCGTAGTGTAAAATAAGCAATTTAGCTTCCAAGCTTAGCAAGTTGAACGGTATAGAAAGATTATGAATGAAAAAATTATACTAACGAGTCCGTAATAATAAGGAACTGAGAAATCTGTAGGTGAGGGTACTATTAACCCTGGTCCTAAAGTTAGTCTACGTCGTCTCGCACAGTCGACAGTTCGACCACCCCATGAATTAACTGAACCTCTTCTTTCTTTACCTTGTAATACAGCAAAGAAAGTTAGATTGTTTTTGTAAGTAAAGCGAGATACTTAAGTGCGGTGGGGGGGGGGGTTACGCATACCTATTGCAATACTTACCCAATTGAGATTGTAAACTTTGACAACTCGTGAAAGTAAAATCAGCTGGTAAAGATAAAACTTTAGTTAATGGTTTGTGTATACTGGCGTCCCTTTCTAAAGCCAACTGTACGCATAAATCTTCCTCTTCTTCAATTTCTCTTTCAAGTTCTTCGTCCATATCCATTTCATCTTCCATCTGTGTAACGATTCACGTAATTAGAAATATGTTAGTATAGCTATCTGTTATCTGATCTACTTTGAATGCCATTTATTTTGTTTAGTTTTGTATAAGGCTCATTTCACTTCAAAACGACCCAAAAAGTAACTCGGGTCCTCTGATTTCGTTCACAAATTTTTTGTGAGCTCCCCTCGTTGGTCTACGGAAGGAATCACCGTCATTTCGGTTCTAACTCTTCAGGGAAATAAGACGGCTCTTGTAATTTTCGAGTAATCGCGTTTTTTCGTTGAACTGCTCTAACTTTGAAGGCTCATTTTTCAAGATTGGTAAGACTTAAAATAAATTTATTTGCGCAGTTTTATAGATTATCCAAAGGATATTCAGAATCGATGGTGATAGATCGGAAATTATAAGAGTCGCCTCCTCATCCCCCTCCCCCCAACAGATTAGTACTGAAATGACGGCAATTCCTTCACTAGACCACCGAGTGGAACTCACAAAAAAAAAATTGAGCCAAATCGGATGACTTAAGTTACTTTTTGGGTCGTTTTGATACGGAACGAACCAGAAGGCAAAAGGAAGTTGAATTTTGTGAATCAGATTTTACCTGTTTATGAGATTCTTCGAGATGTTTCATCAGAACTGCCACTACAACATTGACCAAGACAAACTGAGCCATCAATACGAAAATAACAAAAAACATTGGAGCTATTCCGGCCGAAACGCAACAATTACGAACACAATCGGCATGTTCGTCGCATTCATCTCGTAACGTATCTTTCATAATACCGTTCCAATTATCTCCAGTGGCTACTCGAAATAAAGTTAAAAAAGCCATTCCAAAATTACTAAAATGAGCATGTTCGCCCAATCCTTGGCAAGGATGTTCTTCATTACATTCTGTAAAATAGAATACATTCGAAATTATTTCGCGGTGAATTTAGAACCAAGCTTCTTTTTTTTTTTAAAAAAAAGGGGCTACCTAGACGACCGAATAATTCAACTCCAAGGGCTGCGAATATGAAAAATAGTAGAAAAAATAATAATCCCAAGTTTCCAACTTGAGGTAATGCTTGCATAACTGTATCCAATAGGGCTCGTATGCCTTTGGCCATTTTTAACAGTTTCAAAACTGTGTTGTGAAATTTAAAATCATTATAATGTTATAAAAATTTTATCATAGACTGAAAAACTTGAAAAATTAAATTCACTAACCTCTGGCTATTCGCATTACCCTCATTACACGTATAATTGTAGGATTTATAGGGATTATTTTCGATTCCACTTCTTCCAGAGCTATTCCAACGATTGATAGTATTACAATACCGACATCTAGTAAATTCCACCTTGAAAGAAAAAGTTCATAATGTAAAATGGTAATTAGAAAATTATTAGGTGGTCATTGAATTTGCTACGAACCTATCTTTAACGTAGAGTCTCACTCCTAATGCGACTAGTTTCATGACTGATTCAAGTACGAACACAGCGGTGAAGAAATAATTGAAGATTTTCAGGGCGTAAGTTAATGCCTGCAAAGATGATGCAATTTGTGAGATAAAAATTGTGAAATTCGAAGCATCTCTAACGTTTGACGTGTTTTAATACCTTTGGCATCATATAAAATTCCATAGCCATGGTAATAACATTCAAACCTATCACAGCAGCGATGGCCAAATCGAAATACTTAGATGTGACCACATTATGAACTAGTAGCCTGGTTTTACCATATCCAGCATAGTAAGGAGGTCTTCTCAGTCCTATAAATTTTCATAATTTGTATTAATCAGTATTTTAGCAAAATACTCATCATCAAAGTGAACCGTACTTCGTCTCTTTTTTTCCAATTGTTTGGCTCGTTTAGCTAATCTTCTAACACGTTCCTCTTTTTCCTGTTCTTCGCGACATCGATGAAAATTTTCCACCACCACACCGACAAACATGTTCAATACGAAGAATCCCACCAGTAATATGAACGAGATGAAGTATAATAAACGCCATTCGGAGAAATTTTCAATAGGCTGTGACATATTAAGTTATTTGTTTTAAAGAGATTGTTGCACAAGAATTGGATTTAATAAACGAGCACGTACTTGTTGATCGACCCCAACGGCATCTAATCCTGTGTACATAATGTTAACCCAGCCATCTCTCGATGAAAGTACAAACAACGACATTAGTGCTTTTCCTAAATCGTCGAAGTTGTACTTTCTGTTAACCCAAACATTTTTAGGATCTTTTAAGCACTCGGTTTTATTATGAATGTGTTTTATGGATGGACCTTCGCAGTGGTAGAATGTGCCTTTGAACAGCTACATGAAATCAATGATGAAATTATTATTGAAGCGATTTTATACCATTTATGTGCGATGATAAAAACAAGATGGATATCCTACCTGAACTCCAAGGATACCAAAAATTATGAAAAACGTGCAGCAAATTAATACAATATTCCCTATAGGCCGTAAAGATGATAGAAGCGTTTGTACGACCAACTTTAATCCTGGAGCTCGGTTTATTACTCGTAAAGGCCTCAGTGATCGTAGAAGTCGAAATACCTGCAATAAATGAATATTGAATATGGTTGGTTGCAATAGAGTGCTACTTCTGTCCTGCTTTGAAAAAGAGTCCCTGGGTTACCCAAAGAATAATAATATTTGGAAACAGGATTTGGAAAGATAAACTGAATAAAAGGGTATTAATGTATAAGATAGGTGAATCTTCCCCAAAGCAAAGAGAAACTAACTACAGATTTGTTTTCAGCAGCTCATCAAATACTCTAATGAGTTGTATGAATCGTAGCTCAAGTCTAAAATTTGACGCTCAGACACGTGGTTCTGCTGTATAAAATCCGTCATTTATAAGTGTTATAAGTACAAACCATCCAATTAGAGGCCATAACAATTCAAAATTGTTAGTAATACCAAATATGACCACATAGCTTCGCTAGTTGCAGACTTCAAATTTTCTCAAGTTTTTGTTACATTTACTTTTCTCTGCATATTGCTATTGAAGTTTCTATAATATTAGAGTCAGTGATGACTATTTACCAAATACTTACTCTTAAGATGCCAAATATCCTAGGACTACTGTCAGATATCAAAGACATGAGGATATCCACAATGGACACAGATACCAAAGATCCATCCATAATGTTCCAACCAGATTTAAAGTATGGTTCTTGACCATAAAACATTCCAGCAGCTACCACCTGAGTAAAATACAATAAATAAGCAAATACTACCGTACACAAAAGTCTTCTAGCATTCGTATTATGTATATATTACTTTGATAAACATTTCAACACCGAATACCACAGTGAACACATAATTAGCCGCAGATAGAAATTTCCTTTCACCACTGTTCGGTGGTATGTTAGGTCTTTCCATCGCCAAAGTGATGCAATTCAATGCAATGAAAAATAAAACCAAATTATCGAACCATCTTTTAGCCACAATTTGCTCGCACGTTCGACGAAATCTAAAACAGAATCAGTTATATGGTGAAAAGTTTACCCACTACAGATGTAAGATGTCTGCCAACTTACGAATGTTCTGGTGGAAATATCCATAGAGAATATTCGGCCCTTTCTTTCAAAACTCCGGTTTCTTTGAGAAAATAGAAAAGTTTTCGAGGTACTTCGTCAACCGGAGGAGGTTCTTCGTTGACTAGTCTCGTTTGTAGGTTAGTTTTATCGTCAATAATGGTAGAGATATGTTTCCTCTGAGTCCAAGAGCCTTTTGATTTATCCTCCGATAAGCTGGCTACGTCGCTCAAATGGGAGATGTTTAAATGGGAACCGTGCATCTGGAATAGAAATGGAGGGTTTACCGGGGACGAAGCGGAGGCGGTGTTTGAAGTGACCGGGAGTACCTGGGCTGATTGGAAAGAGGATGCGGATGCTATGGAATGATGAGGTGATAATAGATTATTGTTTTTTCGTAATTCGGCGTTTCTTCGTAAGACTCCTCCGTTACAGTGCGAATGATCGGATAAGCATCTGAAATTAAAGCGAAGCGTTTGAATGTGAGATTTTTGTAAACGTGGCTATGACTGATGTTTTACATCCTGTAAAGAGCAAGATACTGACGGGTTTATCACGAGGTGATTGTTATTGTTGAGGATGATATCTTGATCGTCATCTTCGGTTAGGCTTTGTTTTGATGATTTACGTTTAAACGACGGTCTCGATAGCTTCCACGAACATCTTCTTTGAAAGTTGAAACTGAAAAGTGATCGAGTGAGGGTAAAATGGAGGAAACATTTTCAACAAGGACTTTGTAAATGGGCCCATTACCTTTTGGAGTCTTTTCTACTTATATCGGAATTTGAGTTGTCTTTTTTTATTCCTTCTTCGATAAAGGTGTTTATGGTCATTTGAATAGGTCGTCTAGATATTTTATCGAAACTGCTTTGAGAAGCCTACCACAAAATAGAATTATGTCAAACATTTTTGTGTGCAAATATAAATTTTCGGAGGTACTCTAGGCTACTTGAAAAGAGATCAGCTTCGGTTCAATTTAAATAGGTTACTTACACTTGAATAGTCGATGGAATCGATGGATAAAATACTGGAATTTGCCGATAATAAGCTTGTGAGCTGGTTATTGAATCCTTTAACATCCAATGTATTATTAGGAGAATCTTGTGGGGTTGCTGCTGTATGGGTGATAATTGGCAAAGGTGGATATTGTGCCCCCGAATGATGCATTTCGTGTTCTGTGGAAATAATTCGGTTGAGTGGTAATAGGAATATAGATGTTAGGTAATTGGATTGGGGGAAAAATAGGCACAAAACCTTTTTGCAAATTGCACTTGATGTTGCATTCGGATCGAAAATTCTTCTCCCACTCGTAATCATCGTAATCTTTTGATATGCGATGAAAGTCTTCGTGATAATTTTCCTGAAATTGGTGAGAAATTACATTATTTAACCGAAAGAAGAGAAAAAGCAATGTTTTGTGATTGTTTTTTAGCTCGATTTTTGTGAAATATTCAAGTTATGTGTATCATTCCATTGATCAAATAGAAATAAATTCAGTTTGTAGGGAAGATATGTGTAAGTCGAACTCAAAAAAACCAGCAAAAACCATGTAACCATCCAAAACAATTCTAACGCTGTTGTGGAGGGGGTTATAACGGGGTTGAAAAGTTATGATATAACCAGGATTTTTACCAAAATTAATTTGGAGTTGTTTTTCAGGGGTTTGAAAACAAATCTGGCTGTGAAAATTTGGTAGGTGAGCTGTTTTCATTTATGGAATTTAACACGGTTTGTTTGAAATTTAGATTTTTTCTGAGAAACTGAAAACTAATTTTTAGGTGAAAATTTCCGCAAGTAAACCGGTTTCAAAATTTTAAACCAGTTTTATATTAAACGTTGAATCCAATTCCTGTTAAAAGCGCAATGTAGTATAGCAATACTTGTGAACCGGTTTAATTTTTGAAATCTAACCACATTCGTGTAAAATTTAGTATGAGACTATTTTTTGAGATACTAAACACGAATTTGACCTCGAAAACTGTCGGAAGTAAATCGATTTTCATAACATTAACCGGTTTCATCACTACAATTTAATCCGATTCTAAAGAAAAATAGTTTATTGTTTTTTGAAAAGATAAACAACAATCTGAGCATGAATATTGATGCCAGTGAGTTGGTTTTGAGATGAACCGGTTTCATTTCTAAAAATTTGTCCACCTTGATATGAAATTTAGTATAGGATGATTTTTTGAGGTGTTGCAAAAGAATTTGACCATAAGAATTAGTGAATCATTTTCGAAGATGTAAACTGGTTTCATCGGTAAAATTTAATTTGACTTTGAAAATTGGCACAAGCGAACCGGTTTCATTACTGAAATTTTATTCTATTCTCACGAAAAATGGTAAAGTATTGTTTTTTAAGGAACAAAAAACTAATCAGAACATGGAGATTAGCACCAGCAAATTGGTTTTGAGGTGAATCGAGTTTTCCTGAAATTTAAATCGATTTATGTATAGTTTAATATGGAAATGCTTTCGAGGCGTTGAAAACGAATTCTACCCGGAACATTGGCACAAGCGAACCGGTTTCGAAAATACAAACCGGTTTAATTTCTATAATTTAATTCGATTCTCACTCAAAATAGTTTAGCTTTGTTTTTTGAGGAGCTGAAAACTAATTGAAAACTAGTCCAAGCGAACTGGTTTCTGAATTAAACCAGTTTAATTTCTGAAATTTACTGGACATATGTGAAATTCAGTACAAGACTGTTTTTTGAGGTGTTGAAAAATTAATTTGATGATGAAAATTAGCGCAAATGAACCGGTTTTATTTCTAAACTCCAATCCAATTTTTTGCGATAAATAATTTAGTGTTATTTTTTGAAGAGTTGGAAACCTATCTGAACGTGAAAGTTGGCGCAGGTGAACCGGTTTCGAAGTAAACTTTGGTTATTTCAAGAACTTTTCGTGATTCTTTTTAAAAATATAATTTGGCTCAGTTTTTATGAAAATTAGGAATCTAACTAGGAAGATTAGCACATGTGAACCAGTTTCATTATAAACTAATTCTACTTTTGAAATTCAACTTGATTTATTTGAAATTCTGTTTAGAGGCTTGGTAAAAGTGGGCTTTTTTAGGCGCTGTGAACGAATTTGACCTTGGAAATTGGCGACAGTCAACTAGTTTTCACGCAAACCGGTTTTATTTTGAAAATTTAATGCGATTGGCCGACTTTCGCGTTCTAATCGACGTAATAGGCTGATTTTTCAATATGTTGGCTTGAAAATGAAAATTTTTTCTATCTCAATAACTCTGTTCAAATTTTGGACACGACTAAATTTTTGTCTTCCAAGATCCCAAAATGGACTTTGTTGGTACTTCCGTCTCCCCCTTCACCTACCATGAATCCAGCATCTTGATTACTTACTTGAGAAAATGTATCATGATCAGAATGAGAACAACAGCTGTGATAATCTTCGCTGCAACATTGAGAAAACTTCCTTCTCGCTTGTCGAGCTAGTTCTCTTTGCTCACGTTCTCGCCTTTCGTTCCTCTGTAAATTATACATAACATAATTATTTACTGATAATGGTTCGTTATACAATTTATTGATCCTATTTTCGATCCGTTGCAATCATTATCCAATTTTTTTCTCCAAGAAGCCGATGTCGATGTGTTTTTTGTACTGATATAAAAAAAAACTAAATAGTCTAATTTAAACGAAAACAACGTCGAGTCATTTTTCACCTCTGATTGAAATCCTTCCACTAAAATAGCTACTAGAAGGTTGAACAGTACGTAATTTCCGAAAGTCATCAAAGCAACGAAGTACAAAGCTGCCCAATGACTAGTTTTTTCCATTCCGTTGAATAGCACAATATTCCAGTCTTCTTGAGTCAGTATCTGCAGAAAAGTATTGTACGCGTTACGAGAGTTTATCAGTCTATGAGAAAACATATGTAGTTTTTTTTTTTTTTTTTTTTTTTTTTTATAGGTAGGTATTAATTTTAATGGGCGGGACATATTGAAATATGCTTTCCTTGGCGACTAACTCAGTTAAACCTACTCGCTTGTAAGCTCGCTGTAATATGACGGGAATTATTTAAGAAAAAAGAAAAAAAGAAACTACTAAAAAAAGCATAAATGTATGGGATTATTGCAAGTGATACTACGATTTATTATATAGTACAAGAGGTACACAGACAGAGAGATAGAGTGTGTGTGAGAGAGAGAGAGAGAGAGAGAGACGATCAACTTACCTGGTTTAATTGATAACTAGGTAATTTAACAAGAAGTAGGTATCGGTTGCTTGTTCATTGTGAACTTACTTGAAATACTGTTACAGTCGCCCATAGCACATTGTTAAAGTGCTTACGATCGCAGTGACACAGTGGGTGCTTATTGACAATTTCTTCGCAATTACATTCTCGTAAGCCATCATCGTACATGCAAAACTTACCACCGAACAAATACATTCCTAGTATACTGTAATCAACATCATTTATTCCTATATTTGCATTTCTGTATTTTAAAGAAACAATGAAAACAAAAACCCAACTAAACGCATGTAAATGCGATGGTTATTCGTTATTATGTTGTTACTGGTAGTTCGATAGTAAAAGGTTGTGTTTTTCTTTTCGATTTAATTTTATTATTGCAGTTTAAGTTTATCATGTTTTTATACAACGATTTAATTATCATACAAATTATTTTTAATTTATCCGAATGGTTTAAGCAGCTTGTTAAGGTGGTGTAAACTATACATACAAAGGCAGAGTGCTTGTAAGTTGACGGGATTTGTTGGTGTATGAAATAATTTGTCAGCTATGTTAGACTACTCGTGTATGTACGTCCGAAATTGTAGTCAATTTATTGACAATATGTGTAGAAATTTGTTTAAATGTGATTAAAAAGATTAGATTCGATTAGGCAACAAGATTTTCAATTACTATTGTGATTGCGTGAGATGAACTATAAAATGTAGCATAATGAATCGAATGAGCTTAGAATGGCCTTTACGCTGTGGCCAAAATGAATGAGAAAAAAATTACTTCACGATTAATTTTTTCCCTCCGATTTTAAGTTCTGCTTGGTCTTTAAAATATTTAGCCTGAGACGAGCATTTGAATCGAGCTGGGTACATGATACTGAGTGAGGCTGAATTTTCTTCTTGGCTCATTCAATGTCAAAACGACCCAAAGCTGACCTTGGATCTTTCGATTTTGCTCAAATATTTTTTGCGAGTTTCTCGCAGTAGTCTAGAATTTTAACTTTTACCCTTCAGGTGGTGGGAGAAGGGAAATGCAATTTTACCACAATTACAATTTTTTTTCCAAGGCAGACTCGTGCTTAAAGGTCGCTTAAATCTAAGATGAATCTGTTCGCGTAGTTTTGTAGTGAATTGAAAGCAAATTCGAAATTTCTGAGATGAATTTTAAAAGCTCAGAGTGAACTACTGACATAGAAGCTCAACTTTTTGTGATGAGCACAAATGTTTCAAGAGTTCTTATTTAAAAATTTGAAAAAAATAGTACGAAGAAGCATTTTCATGTTTATTTCAATCTATTAATCTTCAGAATAAGATCTCGACTCCTTTAAGGAGTAAAGAGGTCCTTAATTTAGTCAAAAAATAAAAAAAAAAGAATTTTAAAATAAACTGACATATAGACTGTTATTTATTTGAGATCGCTGAGTTTAATTATTGGTTTAAATTTTTGATTCAACCCCTTCTGAACTCCTACATCAATTCGTTCAACATTTTTAAAAGACCGATTCTTACTAATTCGATAGCTATGAAATCGAATACCGAATAACTTTCTTGATCCAATTCTTCTATACCCATAAACCATATTCCTCAAGTTTTTACTAATTTTAAAGGAGTTAGGTTTGTTTCGTCTTGACATCGAATGAACTTCTTTTATTATTTGTAAACGTATAATTCAAAAAAAAAAAAAAAAAAAACACCTTCAAATGTACCCGGAAAATTTTCAACTAATCTGAAACGTTGTCCATTTTGATTTCAACTTTTCAAAATTATAATTTGCATTAATTTCAACACCGGAAGATGTTTATTTTTCAATATTTTCTTTTTTTTATTGGTAGTTGATTAATGCCTTTGAAGCTTTTTTAGGATTTTTGAAAAATTAATTTCAAGATATAATTTTGGTTTTGGAAAGCATCCACCTGAAATGTTGGCAAAGGACTTATTTCGAATAATTAAGAGCAGTATTCAACTTTTTTCTTCTACACGTTATTTTTTCATGGTACAGGAGGTTCTTAAAAATCCGCTCTTTTTTATTAGTATATTTTGAACCTAATTTTACTTGTAATATTGCCAAAAGAAACAGAAATATTTGGGACCAATTGATTTAAGCTGAATATGGTAGGGTGGAGGAAAAAGAGGTATGGAATGTAAACGAATCTTTTTTGAGGTCCTAGAAGACAATGAGGCCATGAAGAATTAGAGTGGGGAGGAAGAGGGCGGAAATAAAAAGGTAAAAATTGTTCGTTCGTGAACTAAATCATGGTTTTTGATGTATCCAAAAATTAACTCTTAGTTTTGATAAGATTTAGAGGGATTTTAGATGTGTCTGTTGGAATTTTCGGATTTTTTGCCCATTCATATTCCCACAGCTGCAAAAAAAATTTATTTTTCAGCACTTCGTATCATTTTTTGATTTTGTCCAACTTCTGTTTCCTTTTCAAATTGTGCTATCAGGTTGAAATTTGACATATAAATTTAGTAGAGGCCCGAATTTTTTTTTTGAGAATGGGTTCTTCTTAAAAACCTCGTTGCACCCCATCACAGTCCCGAAAAGGTAGTTTTTTGTGATTTTTATGGAGTTTGAGTTTTTTACCGCACCTATTTCCCTTTCAATTTGAACTAAGAGGTTGAAATTTGGAATGCACTGTAGGTTATTACGGCCCCCAGACGTGTCTTTTATGGGGAGGAGAGGGGGTGTACTTTCTAGTTCCTTTGTATCTTGTGATTACCACAAGCAAGTTGAGTTTTGAGGAGTTTTTGTGGTTTTTTGAATTTTTTTGGTCTTTTATCTTTTCCCAATTGGCATAATGAGTTGAAATTTTCCTTCGTTGTTGAAAACAAGTGTCAAATGACTCTGAGTACCCTTTGAAAAAGCATGTATCGGAGCAAAAAGTGAAATATTACCTTCAATTGTCCAAAATTCTCGTCCTTTTCCAAAAAAACGTGAAAGATAATTTTCGAGAAGTATCGAGGAGAAAAAAAAATTACATAAAATATTGATTTTAAATGAAAATGTATAAAATACAGATCTGCTACTTGAATAATTTTCTCTCAATATTCGTTCAAAAATTGAGTAAAAAATCTGAATAATTCACCAAACGTCTAATTACTTATGTAATCTCTAATCGCATATTTGCTCATAATTCATAAATTTTAACCTGCCACAGGTGTTGCGGAGTTGAAGAAAGACATTAGCATAGATATCTAATATGGTCAGATGCGGGTTCAAGTATGATAGTTTGACCCTCCTCCCTTCCCTCTTCATAGGTAGCGCTGTACAGGCAATTGAAAATTTATCAAATGAAGCAATTACAAAATTTCGATCTGATCATTAGCCAAAATAGCAAACCTTGTGCAAAAAAGATTTCCCACAAATTTTGTCATATGTTCATTTTACCTATCTGCATTATTGAAGGGGTGGCATTCGTTTGAATTTTATGAACCGCCTCAAATAATCAAGATAGACAAATTTTGTATATGACTAAACTTGCGTCAAAAGTTGTCTACCATAAGATCCGTCATTCAAAACCACAATTTGAGCAAATTTTCCATTCTTAAAATTTTAGATTGGCCCAATTACCCCCATGTGAACTTTTGAGATTGAAAAATTTGCTTAAATTGTGGTTTTGAATAATGGGCTTTGTAATAAGTAACGTTTGTAACATTTTTAATCGCATATGAGATTTGCCTATCTCGATTATTTGAAGGGGCTCTGTGGTATGAGATACCACTGTTTTCTCTATCTCTCTCTCTCTCTCTTTTTTTTCTTCTCTCGGCATTAATCTTTCGATCCACTTTACGTACAAAATTATCATTCAAAATTACTATTGTTCAGATATAAGGATTTCACCCCTTTTTGACCTTGAAAAAAGGCTGTTCCTCCCTTATCTCCCCACCAAAATGAGCTAGGGAGTTGAAATTTGGCATGTACATTTAGTTGGGGCCCTAGATGTGTCTTTTGGGAGTTCCAACTATTTAGCTCTATTGCACCCACTCACAACCCCAAAAAAATAAAAATTGATTTCAAGCAAGCAACATTGTTGCAACTGAAGAACGAAGAACGTACAAAAATTGATGCGTCCTCGTTCCCATTTTCGTTCTTTTGAAACAATCGTCTTTGTTCTTTCCGTGTTCTTCAAGAATCTCAAGTTCGGTTCATTCAAAATTTGACTTTAGTCCCTTCCTCCTGCCCATGTCAATACCACAGCTCGTAGAATTCAAACAAAAATATTGCCCCTTCAACGATGGATGTAGACAAAAAATATACATGACAAAATTTGTAGGGAAAATTTTTACCTACAAAATTCGCCGATTAGATTGGTAATCAAATCAAAATTTTGAAAGTACTTATTTGTTAAATTTTCAGATGCCTTTACAACGCTATCTATGGGGAAAAGGACTGGTTAAACTATCACAATTGATCTCGTGCCTGCCTATGCACTGACTACAAACTAGTTTCGAATAAAAGGCATTTGATTGTGGAGAGTTTGTGTATCTTGAACTTAGTTTGTTGCCATTTGCTTTTATAATTGTGGTGTCCTGTTGTGTTTGCGATAAACGAACGTGACATTGTTGGAATCTTGTGTGTATTTAAGAGCTCAATGAATATCGTCAATTGTTGCCTTATCGAAGGGAGATGTTTGAAGATAATCGGTGTCTATCTGTTTACCATTTTTAACCTGTACTGCGTGTGTAAGCTCAATATTTTTTCAATGTCAGATTACGTTAGTGATTTTTATGCCTTCTAAACGAATTTCAGTTCACAATATTGCGACTATTGAGTTACATATATCTTCGTGTATGAAATTATAGGTACGTATAGATTTACCATACTTATACCAAGATGGCAATCAGTCAATTACTGTAGTACATTGGTAGGTGGTTATAGGTAGTGTAGATATGTAGGTCTAGGTGTATACGATTTTCGAAGCAAACGTACAAGTAATTAATTATTAACGAGCGACGTACTGTAGATAATCGAGAACCGATGATACGAAAGCGTAAAAGGGTTTGCTGAGTATGATTTCAAAGGAAGTTAAGTCAGGTATACAATATACGTTTTGCGTTGGCGGTTTTGAGAAATCGAAAATGAGAAGCGGTTGAAATTAAAATATGAGAATGCACAGCTACCTACCTACCTACATACATACACATATAGCACGTATAATATGTACATATATACGATGGGAAGGGTGTAAGTGTAAACGATTACGATAATGCGGTGTGATACCTCGAATAGATTTAGTTTATTACTAGAGGGTGTTTCCTGACAAATTTAGGTTTCATAATTTCTGTGTGCTTTAAGCTATAAGTACAAGTATAGATAGGTATGTATAGATTATATAGGTACGTATGAATATAATAGAAAGGAGTAAGCTATCAGCCGCTGAATGAACCAGTTTGTGGTGAGAAAGCGTTGTCCCTCGTCAGTTTGGAACAAATAATGCGAAATGTCCTCACTTTGTTAACATTTTTTCGTATATAGGATTAAGAGTATATTATAGGTACGTGGTACATAGTTAATTAATTAGCTGGTAGGTATTTTTATACAATTGTAGTGTACATGTTTACGAGTATAATTGTGTTTTTAATATTTTACGATATTTAATGGATTATTTCATGTGGTATATTTTTTATTTATCGTAATTTATGTATTATTAAAAGTATACGAATATAAGATTAGATGATATTTTTATATTGTATATTATACTTATTATTGTAAGTTAACGTATTGTTCGGTTCGTTATGATTTTTTTTTTTTTCACGCATTTTATTGCTGGTATATTGACGAATACGAATATACGGATTTTAGGTACTCGATGCAAAATAAGCCTATTAACGACTAAATGTACGAGTACAGTGCTTAAGCTATACGTTATACGAATAAGTATTAATGGATGAATGGTGTGATTTGTGTGTATTTGTGTATACGATTCAGATGGATGCTGCTATTGTGATTATTTCACATAAGTTATAAGCTCGTCAGTTGTCATTTATTATGGTAAATAATATGTGATTCCTGAATAGGCTAATTATAGCCTTCGTCTGCATATCGGAATTAATGCTTCAGGAAGCCTAGTTTGACTAGTTCTTTGGTAGGATTGAAAATTGGCATATGTATAAAATGATTAAGGTTTGGTTTTAATCGAAAATTTTGTTGGAAAATTGTTACAAGGAATACAGAAGTGGACCCTCGGTACTATTTTGTAAAAGTTTTTCCCTCGTGACTTCGCTTTGTGATGAGGTGAATGGTCACATGGACCTAAGCAGCTCACAATGGTTCTGGTGCTGATCCATTATCAGTCAGTTTACAATTTTACGTTATTCCTAAAATGCAAATATTTATAAGTTCGTTAAGTTTTATTATTTTCGTTTTTTACGTGTATGAAGCTTTAAGATACTATTGCAAGCAGTTTTTCTGACCTTTGCTTCGTTTGTTTACTCCCCTGGAGAATTAAATCAACATAACGAGTGTTTTTTCCCCATCTATTTAAATCCTCGAAGTGAAAAATTGGGAATTTCTGAATGGGAGTTCTTCCTTTTTTTTTTTCAAGTTTCTACAGTTTTGATGTTACATTTTGAGCGACTTATTCGTTATTTTACATACAAAAGGAGAAAAATAGAAGTTTTTTAAAGATTTTTTTTTGAAAATTTTCATGTTTTTTGTACCGTAAATACATGTAAATTGCACGATTTTTAACCTGATTTTCTATGTCATTTTGTCAATGGGAACCAGGCTATTAGTCTATCGACTGACGGCAGATGAGAAGGGAATATCAACAAAATCCGTTTTGGGGTTTTAGAAGACCATTAATACGATTTTTAGAAATGTCAGAAGTTTATTTTTATTTTATTTTTTTCCCGAACATTAAAATTATTTATTTCGCTCTATACCGATCAAAATTGCTCCAATTAAGTCAGTCGGCTCAGTTTGGCAGCAGATTAGATATATATGAGTGAAGATGAACTTGGGTCAAAATTCAGCTATGCTCTAATTTGGGGGAGGGGGTGCTGAGAGGTCAAAAACGCAAAAATTGTCCATTCTTATGCCAATTGATAGAGAATCAAAAGTTGTGTAACATATCCAAAAATCAACCTCCTAAGTCAATTAGGAGAAGAGATAGGAGGGTGTTTTCCATTTCAGACGTTGAAAAAGGGCTGTTCTTCCCCCATTTCCCCACCATCTTGAGCTAGAAAATTGAAATTTGGTATGTATATTTAGTTAGGACCCTAAATGTGCCTTTTCGAGGTTGCGACTTTTTAGCCCCATTGCACCTCTTCATAGCCCCAAAAAGTGGTTTTTTGATAGGTTTTCTCCTTTTTCCTTATTGTTGAGTTTGTTCCTCACATAATTCCCTCCAAATTGAGCTAGGAACTTGAAATTAGATATGTATATTTAGTAAGGGTCCTATATGTGCTTTTTGGGAGCCTCGACTTTTCAGCCCCATTTCACTCGCTCACAGCTCCAAAAATGTGGGTTTTTGTCGTTTTTTCTTATTCTTTGAGTTTTTTCCTCGCGGATACGTGGATAAACAGTCGCTTTTGGTATTTTCATTTCCCAAATCACTTCCCTTACAGCCTTGGAAAAGTGGGGTTTTCCAGCAGCCTAGATCGGATGTACTCCCCCAATCCTTTCAAATTGACTTAATTGTTCACCGATGAGTAATATTGAAACATCCCATTACCCTATCATCAAATTATATGCTATCGAATGTAAAAATATGTCATGTCGATGTGATCCGATGTAATTATATGATTCGATATGGAACAAATTATAAAAATGGGTATAGCCAAGTAATGGGTGATTTCGGCCCCAGCCCCAATTTTTGATCTAATACTCTCAGATGGTGTACGTTGATGTGAAAAAATTTTAACACCCCACTCTCCTCTGTTTCGGAGTGATGGTAATTTTATTGTCTTATTCTCAATAATTTTTCATTTCAACGGAAGCGAATGAAATTTTCTGTTCTTCTGCTCAAAGTTACATTTCATAGAGGTGTGTTTACGATAATTTTTTCATTAATTTTGGTGCACTCTTTCTCGTGGTTTTCGCCATATGAAATTTTCAACTGTAAAAAAAGACTCGTTATAGAAGTTCGACTACTTCTTAAAAATATCCCCAAAATGGAGATTTTAACGTAGATTAACCTAACGTATTCATTTTTAGCAAAGTTAGTTGCGCAAGAACGTGTACCTTACGTCTTTACCTCACTCAATTACCCAAATCCTAATTCGAGATGTATATACAATGGAAATGAATCTTCTGTCTTCTCTGATACAAGTCTTCTAGCATTCTATTTCTTTTGACTAAAACATTGATTTTATACCTCCCCTCCTACCCCGCCCACAATTTCTTTCATAAATCAAGGTGTTCACATAAAAAAAATTGAACCCGAAACCAATAAAAAAAATTTCTTCCCCCGAAACCGAAACTATAACCAAAACGACTTTCCTCAAACCGAAGCCGAAACCGGGACCGAAACCAAAACAAAAAGAAATTCGGATCCGAAAATGAAATCGTATTGGTTACAGTTTCGGGTTTAAGCCCTAATTTTGAAACGCCAAGCACGAATCCGGCTTTATTTTCTTCTTTGGACCATTTCTTTACATATAGCATCACACCAAAATTTGAAAATCTGCTAGAATAACAATTCTGTATCTAGTTGTTCGCAAAAATTATTATCAGTACTTCAATGCCTATATTTCGGCGAGAGGTCTCTTCAAATAAAAAAAAAATATCCCTTTATTGCCTTGAATTTAAAAATTCGGTATTGTATTTGCCAGCGTCGACGACTGTTCGAAAAGTATCAGAGCATGGAGAACCGTCTAGTCCGATGCAGCGTTTACAAGCCACGGGTACTACGCCACAAACGTAGTTGTTCGCCCGAAAACCTGTTTAGTCCGACAACGCTGTTCGATACCGCCGCAGTTCCGCGGTATCAAACGGCGTTATCGGACTAAACAGGTTTTCGGGGGGATAGCTACGTTTGCCGCGCAGTACCCGTGGCTTGTAAACGCAGCCTCGGGCCAAACGATTCTCCGTACTCTGTAGCAAACCACGGTGTGTAGCGTGCAAATACTTTTTGAACGGTCGTCGATCGGCGTTGTTCGATTGCTGAACCGTACCAAATACAACACCAAATTTTCAATTTCAAGGCAAGGCAATAAAAAGATTTTTTTTGAAGTCAAGTGACCTCTCGCCGAGATATAGGGATTGAAGCATTCATTAATGATAATTTTTACGAACAACTAGATGCAGAACTATTATTCTAGCAGATTTTTAAAATTTTGGTATGGTCTCATATTGAGAGAAATGGTCCAAAGAAGAAAACAATGCCGAATTCGTACTTGGCGGGTCAAAATACACCGATAAATATCATTTTCGCTATTGTTTCACATAAAGTCTCAAAATTCAGTTTTTCCTCACTTTATTCACTGAGTTATTAAATTTTTTTATGACAAAAAAAAAAAATGAAATTCGAGATTTTTAGTAAAGGCATTGCGAAGATTATGTTTATTTGGGTATTTTGACTCTCTAAACACGAATCCAACGTTAGTTTCTTCGTTTGGATTTTTTGAAATTCCCAGCATAAAGCTCTGAAAATCCAAAAATTCTTCAAAAATTTGAACATTTCCGTATGGTTTTTTGAGATTTTTAACCCTTGCGCAAGCGTGGGCTAAAAATTAGTGAAAAAGGGGAAAAAACTGAATTTTTGAAACTTTACGTAAAACAATAAGGGAAATGATATTTATTGGTGTATTTTGACCCGCTGAATACGAATCCAGGTAGACGATTACACTTTGAACGACAATGTTCGAACATTGAACAGCACTCATTATGGTCACTATTTGCCCAAAAGTGGGAATGAACAGGGCCTGTCCAATTAAATACATTTATAATGTGAAAAATCGCCTAATTATACCGTTGGACCACCGATCAAACCGCGGTACCGTGTTGTTGGCGTACCTCGCCGCAGTCCCGCGGTATCGAACAGCGTTGTCGGTAAACAGGTTTTCGGGGGATAGCTACGTTTGTCGCGCAGTACCCGTGGCTCGTAAACGCGGCATCGAGCTAAACGATTCTCCGTACTCTGCAGTGAACCACGGTATGTAGCGTGCAAATACTTTTTGAACGGTCGTCGATCGGCGTCGTTCGACGACTCAACGGTACTAAATACAATACCGATTTTCAATTTCAAGGGAATAAAGTGAATTTTTTTTTACACAAAGTGACCTCTCGCTGAGATATAGGCATTGAAGCACTGATGATAATTTTTGCGAAAAACTAGATACAGAATTGTTATTTTAGCAGATTTTACAAAATTTTGGTGTGGTCTCATATGAAAAGAAATGGCCCGAAGAAGAAAATAACGCCGGATTCGTACTGGGCGGGTCAGAATACACCGATAAATATCATTTTTTCACATAAAGTTTCAAAAATTCAGTTTTTTTTTTTACTATTTTCTCTGATTTTTTAAATTTTTTTATGACAAAAAAAAAAAATGAATTTCGAAATTCCAAGTAAAACAATTGCGAAAATGGTGTTTATTAGGGTATTTTGACATTTTAAATACGAATCCGGCGTTAGTTTCTTCATTTGGTCGTTTTTAATTCCCAATATCAAGCTTTCAAAATTCGAAAAATCTGATGAAATTAAACATTTCTGTACGGTTTTTGAGATTTTCGACCTTTGTGCAATCGAGTTTGCCAAAAATAAGTACATTAGGCAAATCTACGTTAAAAAATACGTTTATGGGATATTTTAAAAAAATAGCCGAACTTCGCTATCAGGTTATTTTTTCACAGTTGAAAATTTCAAATGGCCAAAACTGCCAGAAGGAGTGCATCAAAATTGATAGATAAAATTATCGTAAATACACCTGTATGGGATTTCATTCGCTTCCGTTGAAATAAAAAATTATTAAAAAATAGTACAGTATAAATTACCATAACTCCGAATGTGAGGGGGTGAGGGGGGAGGGTCAACATTTTTTCCAAAATGTTTTCACATCAAGGTACACCAGTTGAGGGCAATAGATCGAAGGGGCCAAAATCACCCCTTACCCGGCAATATCCTTTCATGCCAAAAATACATAATTACAAATATTGCCAGCAGCATTATTACACTATTACGATATAGGTACCTACAGTCGAAATTACACATCAAACATTCATTGTATGTGCCCAAAAAAAACAAGCGAAATTCTTCGCTAAAATATTTACATACAAACGAATTTTTCAAAGCGAATGACAAACGAAGAAAAAATATACGAATGAAGGCAACACTTATTAATTACTGGTAAATACTCGTAGCTTTATCGCATTTCGAAATTAAAAATAGACGATATACTTGGTATATTTGAAATGGTATTTTTTTTTTTTTTCTATTTTACATGCAGCAATTGCCATGCGAAACACATACACCACGAAAGTCTTCTTTAGACACGAGCAAAGTAATACACGTTGATTTATAGGTAAAAGGTATACAGATGTGTGAGATGCTTACGTATGCGAATATGAGATAGAGGAAAAAAAAAATTACGTATGCAGGATTAATTAGCCGATTGCGGGTTGTGGCAGAGCGCAGCAATATGGGGTATTTTAATGCACATATTCTGAATACGACTGCAACGTGTTGTTGTTGGGGTGAACCAGGCGCGAGATAAATTACGTAAGCTTTGAGCGCATGCGTTTGCGATTTATTTACGTGTGAAAAGAATTAGGAAATAAATAATGTTTTGTACGGTGACTTTTTTTTTTTCTCTTCGGTGGGTTTACGGAGACATACGAATAAAAATCACGGTGAAATGGTGTGTCGCGATGATGATGATGATGATGGTGGTGGTGGTTGTATGAAAAATATTATGTACAGTGATACAGTACACAGATTTAGGTACAGCATGTATGTAATTTCTAATTTACGAGTAAACAGGGTACCTACGTGGCGATACTTATTCGCAGGTAGGTACGCGAAATTAAAAACAAAAATTAAAAAAAAAAAAACGTAAAAATTAAAAAAAAAACATATAATTTTCACAATAATTACGTAACAAGTTCGACATTCCGCATTATGTAAAAGCCTCAGGCATTAGTATATAAGGATTTTGCGTTTGCACCGTAACAGTATTACAATAAAAATATGTATTAAAAGCAATAAACGGGGTAATTGTTCCTCACAAACCTGAATAAATTGATGACCCGATTTTGTATCATAGAGTATACTTAGGTATACGTGTGTTTTATTACGTACACTGTACGTATAGTATAAAGGTATACGGTGGTAGTATATGTAATTTTCCACATTAGAACGATGTTATACTCGTGTAAGCTTATACGAAGCGGTAATGACAGCCAATCTTGCAGGTCGTCGAAAAACCAAGATAGTCGATCGATATGAGGGATGTAATGCGATAGTTTCGGCGGTAGATTGTATTTCTTGTGTGGTTTGCAGCCGGAAAAGCATACAGGGTACATTGATACCGATCTGTGGGGTGGTTAGAAAAAACACGTGGAGTGTGGTGATACAAAATCACGTGCTTGGTTTATGACGAAAATGGTTCACCACGTTATAGGAAATTCACATTGTATGTGATGGTATAGGTTCGAAGATTGCAACAAGCTTGGTTGCTTGGTATCGGGATCAGTATTTGAAGTAAGGTGGTTCCGTGTGCCTCCATTTATTCAGAAAAATCTGGATAAGGTGTCCAATAGAAATGAAAAATTGTGTAGAGAAGGGTGAAATGAGATCCAATGAAATTCAAACGAGAAGTGGAGGATTTTTTTGTCAACACCAAGTATTTCGAATTGGGTCCCTCTAGGTGGAATTTATACCTGAACACTTATACATTTAGTTTAGTCGTTTTGAAAAAAATTTTTCCATTTCGAAATGATCAATAATTACGTAGGTAGGCTGCATTGATAAGGCTTTTTATGTGGAAATAATGCGGATGGTGGTGGATCAAGATATTCAAAATTTTACAATTCCATCTTGGAGTGTTACGAGCAAAATTTTAAAATAATTGACATCCCTCGACGCACTACAGCTCTTTTTAGCTTGATTTTCTAGATTGTTTTGTCAGCAAATACTAGTTTGTTTATTACGGATTCGGGTGTATGGGGGAAGAGAGCATCAACTAAAATTGTATTGGGGTCCTAGAAGACCATTTACACCATTATTGGCCATATTAGATATTTATTTCGTTTATTTAAGTACTTCTTTTTTTTTTTTTTTACCGAACACAACAAATCATTTGATGTAATGTAATATAGATACCTACCAAGAGTCACTTTGCTAACCTTGATATTGACCAAAATTGCTAAAATTTGGGCAACAGGCTTGGTCTCGGGTCAAAATTCAATTATACCAAATTTTAAGACATGGTGTGCAGACCAAATACCAAAAAGTGCTGTAGAAGTAGATTTTACTGTTTTTTCCTGAGGGACCAAGAAATTGCTCATTAAAGTGTAAGACTAGTTTCGCATTTCCAAAAATAATGAAAAAAAAAAAAAAATTTCACCCAACACATGGAGTAGGGAGGAGGTTAAAAACGGGTAATTTTGGACCTTAGCATGGGACAAAAAAGTCGACTGGGGTTCGATAGAGTAGCGTTTTATGATGCTAGGAAATGTTTTTTTTTTTTTTACCGAGCACCTGCACAATAGAAATTTATGGCCCTTTAAATGCAATTTTTGGACACTTTCGGCGAAATTTTTGTATTTTTATGGCTCTAACTCCTTAAGTATGACTGGGGCACGTTTTGTTTCATCACATTTTCTGTTGCACTAAATTCTTATACATCCAAAACCGCGAAGTTGATCGAGTTTCACCTACACAATTCGTGGTAATTAAATGTTGATGTCGAGTAATTATTGGTATTATTCAAATTTCAACTCGACGATTTTTGTTCCAAAAGTAGTCGTGCGACCTATTAAAATGGATTAAAATTTCGCGCTGAATTCGAAAATATGGATGGTTTTTTGCTACCTACCCCCCCCCCCCCCCCCCCCCCCCCCCACCC
>FIZR01031035.1:0-11028 GCA_900060175.1 Ferrisia virgata
TACAAGCTAGTAATCCTGAGACTAGCGAAGAGGAAAAAATTTCGTTATTTGAATTCACCTTGCCAGAATCGTTTGACAATTTGGTGAATTACTTCGATACAGTGCCCACAGCTGGTAGAACATTAGGAAACCTGAAATCAAGATTCTTGAGTGGATGTTGAAAAACGAAAATACAGGGGCGAAGAATCCGAAGAAAAACAGCCAAATGGTGATGTCGGTGTAGCCGCATTTATAGCCAGAGATAGCAAAAAAGGTGAAGACTTTTCGAATTCGTCAAAATCAACTGTGGTATGTAATTATTGTAAAAAAGTAGGCCATGTAAAAAAATATTGTGTCTCTGTCAAGTTCAGAGGCTGAATACATCGCTATTACTGAGGCTGTTAAAGAGGGGTTATGGTTGTTGCAGTTATTAAATTCTCTGCAAGTCAAAACTGAAAAATTCGTTTTATTCGAAGATAATCAAAATGCAATCAAATTTTGTACTAATCGTGATAATAATAAGCGTACTAAACATATTGATGTAAGATTTCGTTTTGTCAATGAGCATGTCGACAAAGGTGAGATTGAAATCACCCATGTATCAAGTAATAATCAACTTGCTGATTACCTAACTAAGCCTTTACCTACTGTAACCTTTGAAAGACATAGATATAATTCGAACTTATTGTAATATTGTTATGTGTTTTTTTGAGTGTTTACTGTCTTTTTAATTTATGTTTTTTTAATTGATTTGTTAAGAGGGAATTGTATTGAATATGTATACCAAACGAAACCTGTATACTTGTACGTATTATTGAGTGTGATTATCTTGGTTGGTACTTTCCTACCCTGATGTATTGTATATTTTATTACTTGATATGACGACGACGAATAAACACGTATATTTTGACACTCGTTTCTGTATTTCGACACTTGTTTTAACATAACTCGAATTGTTTTTTGGAAACTTGGGGTGGGCCAATAAATATTTGACACGCCTAAAAATAGTTTTATCGGTCTTCTAAAATCCTAAAATGGATTTTGCTGGTCACTCCCCCCTCCCCCCTTCCGAATCACCTGAATTTCCTGAAAATTATTTTTCGGGTTTTAACTAATTTTTATCATTCAGCGCTCTTGGTGTCTGGTTGAAGAACTACTAAATTTATTATTAAAAATTTTTTAATTTCCATCTTTGCCAGGGCTCGAATTCTGGACCCCTAGGATACTGAGCTGACACGTAGCTAATTCATCTACAAGGATTATTTATCAAACTGGAGCAAATTGATGCACATTGCTGATTACAACAAAATAAAGTCAATTTGCATATCTTATAAACATAACCAGATATAATCAACACTTCCATAGCCCTTACCTAGCGCTAACCACCAATATGTTTTGAAGTTTTTTCTCACAAGATCACCCTCCCTTCTCATGGGGCTCGTACTGAATGTCCATACCAAATTCAATTTGAAGGGGAGTTATACGTGGAACAAACTCAAACAATTAGAGGTGGTACAAGGAAACTAAAAAGTCGAAACCACCAAAAAGCACGTGTAAGGCCGTAATTAATGTACATACCAAATTTCTACTTCCTAGTTCAATAGGGAGGGGATAAAGAGGGAGCGATTTTTTCAAGGCTCAAAAGGGAGACTTTCTCATATCTCCACTCCTTATTGACAGGCTGATTTTTGGATATGTTATACAATTTTGGATTGTCTATCGATTGGCTCTAAAAGGAACAATTTTTTACAATTTACAATTTTTCTCTCTTAGTACCCCCTCCTCCAAATTTGGGCGCTACTGAATTTTAACCGGAAGTCGTTTCCACTCATATATATGTAATCCGCCGCCAAACTGAGCCGATTGACCCAATTGGAGCGATTTTGGCTGGTATCGAGCAGAATAAATGATTTTAGCCTGCGAGGGAAAACATAAATAAAATTAAATTAAGTGTTTGACATAGCCAAGAATGGTCTAACGGTCTTCTAGGACCCCAAAACGGATTTCGTTGATATCCCCCTTCTCATCCGTCGTAGGTCGATAGGCTGTAATAGCCTGATTTTCATCGACAATATGGCATAAAAAATCAGACTAAAAAGTGACACTTGGAAATTTCTCTTGAAATGAATAATTTACGCCAAGTCGGGTATAAAATCCAGAGAGTGAATCTAATGCAGGAGCTTTTGTGGTCGCGGAATACAATGTTGACAACCACTTGAGCATTGAATCCCAATTGGGTTTACTTTCCAAAAAGTAGGTTAAAAATCTAAAATTTGGCAAATTTTGAACATTTGAGTCATTTACGAAGTCTAAAATCTGCTGTTCTAGTTATACGAAAGTTTATAGCTTTTAGACTCAAATTGAACCCCAAAACGGGGTGTTGAAATTTCAAAATTTTTTAAAATGCACACAAAAAGGTATCGGATTTGGTAAATGGGTTTTTAAAGGTGCTGATTTGGCATCTTGAAACTATTAAGGTCTGAGATAATTTTTGGAGCCGTGTAAATTGATGCCAATGTCGATGGATTTCGAACTTCCGTTTTGGAAGCCCAAGTAAAGTCCGACGCTCATATGGTTATTAAAATCAAATTTCCCGATCACAAAACCCCTGCATCAGGCTCATTCAATTTTTGGCTCGCTGAATTTTATACTTGATTCGCTTAGGGGAAAATTGTTCATCTCAAGTGGAATTTCCAAGTATTACTTTTTTTCTTTTCGCCTTAGCTCCGTCCCATGACCATCTCGGAGAACATTTAAAAAACGAATATGTTTGTCTTTCAACGCTTTATAACGTTCGTCTGGACTGATTTTTTGAATTTTTTACTGTAACGGACTTACCCCTTGAGAAAATTACAACTTTTTAAACGGTGATCTCAACCCCCCCTCCCGTCTTGACAAAAGGAGTCGTTCTAACATTTTTCTCATTTTACATGATTGTGGGAAGTACTAAGCAAGAAAAATGCTCCTAAAAGCGAACATCCCCTCTCCATTGATCTAGGAAGTTAATTACGGTCCGAGACGTGCTTTTTGGAGGTTTCAACTTTCCAGTCTCCTTTATACCACCCGAACCCTTTTTTCAAATTGTTTGAGTTTGTTCCACGTATAATTTCACTTCAAATTGAATTTGGTATGGACATTCAGTAGGAGCCTCGTGAGGGGGGAGAGTGATCTTGTGAGAAAAAACTTCAAAACTTGTTGGCTTAGCGACTAGTTTGTCAACCAGTCTCTAAGATCTGTGAAAGGCCCTATAGATGTGCCTTTTGAGAGTTTCAAATTTTCAGCCACATCGTACCCCCTCACAGACCTAAAAATCTAGGTTTTTGCTCAATTTTTCTTATTTGCCGAGTTTGTTCCTCGCATAACGCCTCTCAAAATTGAGCTACGAAGTTGAAATTTGATAAGTAGATTTAGTGTATTTCGAAATATGCCTTTTGGAGGGTTTAGACTTTTGATCCCTATTCCTCCCCCGCCCTTCTCCTATAACTTCGTCCCACGATCACTTAAGGAAAAATTTTAAAAACAAAAATGTGTTTCTTTTAATGCTCTATAACGTCTGTTTGAATTAATTTTTCGAATTTTTTACCATGTCCGACTTACTCCTCGAGAATGATGCAACTTTCCGAACGACGACCTCAGCTTGCCACTTTGAGAAAAGGGAGCGTTTCGACATTTCTCTCATTGCACGTAATAGTGGGAAGTACTACGCAAGATAAATGCTCCTAAAATTGAATTAAGCAGATTTTTGAGAATTATTTGTGTCAATTCGTGATTTTGGAAAATTATTTTTTTTCTGGACACCCTAGCTTTTCCCCACGACCTCCTGGGGAAAAAAGTCAAAGAAGTACGAATGTTTGCCTTCCGATGCTCTACAACTTTGGTTGTAACATTTTTTTCGTAAGTGAATTATTCGAGAAGAATTGGCCGAAAAAGCATAATTTGCACCCTCTTCATTCGCCCGCTTACTGCAATATTTACAATAACATGTGGGGAAAAAAAGGAACCACACCGCGGAGAGTTAAATTAATCTGTCTGAAAATAATGTACTTAAATATACGTTGAAGAAAAGTTTGACCAGCGTTGAAATGGACTTAATTGCTTAGGCTGTTGGTTGATGTACGAGATGGTCGATCACTAAACGAGATATAAATCGTTGCGTATAGCTTAGCTTGTGCTACTTTTTTGGCTTGCAGCGACAAGCTGCGACTAGCTGTACGCCAGCGCGATGTGCGTCTAGAAGACGTGGTCAAATCGTTGCTGTTGGTACATATTCGTACCTACACCGAATACCTAATACCTAATACTGCGTTGGAATAACGAGTCACTAAACGGCGAATATCGAGAAAGGCGGTATTTTAAAAAGATCTTTTTAATACGAACTGTCGTTACGATGATTAACATATTTAACTTGGTACTGCGAACGCGTACATATCACGAGTAATTTGTAAATTGTCGAGTCATCTTTGTACCATTGTTTCGGATATTTTTTTCGGGCCACTTTGGACGAAGCACGGTAATCACGAAATATTGACCTTAATTGCGAACATAGCTTTGCGTTACGAGTCGATGAATGTGGCTGCGGTTAAACCAAAATCTTACCGCCAGAGTTTGACATCCATTTAACCATCATCGCGTAATACGTAGACGTACACGCAGACGGCCTGTTATTGGCGAGATAACATTACTTCTTATTACCATCAGCTGTATGTAGGTAGGTGCTAAGATGATGATTTTATGATGAAATTCCCAAATATCAACGAGAGTAATTTTACAAACGTTACAATGATACGAGATTACGTAACAGCGAGAACAAATGTGTTTTAAACGAAAACGTGTGTTGAAAATAAGCAAACTTTGTCGAATTTATTGCCGCAGATATAAATAATGTGTTCGATTCGTGTGTAAATTATTGGCATAATTATTGTATTATAATACAGCTGTAATTTTCTATTGTACAAACTAATTCGTGTAAATGATACCCGACCAGTCGATTTCCTTCATCACTGGGTTGTTAAGCTGCCCACTTTTTTTTTTTGAAATGAACTTTTTTACTAGATCCCCCGTCAACGTGTTACTTTCGGCACCGAATGAAGCCACAAAAAATTTTGGCTCGAAGAAGTAATTTTAAGCTGTACCCACTTGAATTTGAAGTTGTAAAATGGATCTAAAAAATAAAATATCTCCGATTTCGACCAAATCCAGGGGGGTTGTTGGCTTTAAGTGGAAAACCCATCGTACAAAATCTTGTGCTCTTGGATCAAAGGAGGGTGAAGTTGTAGATCCTCAAAGTAAAAACACGATTTTTCGTTTTTTTTTTACCTCTACTGAATACCCACCTACCGGAGGATTAAAAAGTTGTAGATCTCAAAAAAAAAAAAAAACAATCAAAGGGCCTTTCACTTCAAATACAAGTACATATTTTTTTTAGAGCAGAAAGATGAATTTTAATTGAAATTGCTCGAAACTCATCATGAAATTTTCGTTTTCAACACATAGAAATGAATTTTTTGGTTGGTTGTCGTGTAACACAAAACTTTTTGGCAATTTTAATTGCAACGCACTTTTCTGGGCTAAAACAATTTTTGTACGCGTATTTGAGGTGAAAAGTCCTTTTGTTGTTTTTCTGAAGAATGAAAAATCTCGATTTTTGCGATCTACAACTTTTCAGCTCTCCGTTAGTGGTATTCAGTGATATCAGATCGAGCGATGTAAAAATTCTAATCGCACTTGAAAAAACCATTTTTTTTTTTGTTCCGAAAATGATACCACTTTGAGTATCCTTAGCTCTATCCGCTCTGAGCTAGGTGCTAGGTGCATAAAATTTTGTATGGTGAGTTTCCAACTGGAAGTCAAGCACCTCCGTAAATTTAGTCAAAATCGGTAGTATGTTTTTTTTTTGCCTCACCTTATACAATTTTGAGGGTCAGGTTAAAATTATTTCTTCGAACCAAAATTTTTTGGGGCTTTATTTTAATCCAAGAGGAACTCTTGGAGGGGGAGGGCGATCCAGAGAAACAGCCAGAACACTTTTATACCTCTACATAATAAGTGGCATGGCACCTCAACTAGCTGTGATTAATTCAAGTTTTAATTCGTTTAAATTAGATTTTGAGCATCTGAAATTTAGGTAGTTAGAATGCCTATATTTTCAAATTGTGCATTAAAATAAAGCACACTACACTGCTTTCTTTCAAGAAACGTGTTTATTTTTTTCGAGCTTAAATACTTAAGCCTTACTGTCGACCTCGAATGTTTGAAAATTGTCAAAATAATAGTAAGATCCTGATTTCGTATTCTGTAGTAGTTAAAAAATTTTATTTGGCTACTAAATTGTTTCATCCAAATTCAACTAATTTAGTCTGTTGCTACCTTTGACCTACTGAAATTTGACTAAAACGGTAACGAAATCAGTCACTCGCTACTTGGAATAATTCAAAAATTTTTTTCAGTTTGAAAAAAATTCCCTCCTTTTTTCAGAGGAAACGAGTTTACTCCTACCAAATTTGACGGACCTCACCTGGGGAGCAGGTGGAGTTTCAAAAAAATCCGTTTTGGAGCCATAGAAGACCATTCAGACTATTTTTGGTCATGTCAAGTACATATTTATATTATTATATTTTATTTTTTAATCTTCCCTTCTCCCAGACTAAAATCTTTTACTGAGCTCGATATAGACCAAAATCACTTAAATTAGACCAACAGGCTCAGATTGCCCAGATTATATATTTATGAGCGGAGGGGGGGGGTTTAGAGGAGAGTACCCTCCTTCATCAGAAATTGAAAATTTTTATCAAAAATTTTTGCACATTTCACGTTTTATCGAAAACATACATCACCTACTCACCAATTTCTTTTCATATTTCTTCAAATTGAACATTTCAACATAAAGTGCAGAAATTAAAAACCATCATCATAAATCTTTTCACACTTGACATTTCACAAATAAAAGAATAAATAGATTTCTCTAATTTTTAAAAATGTTTTTATTGTTTTGTTTTTTTGATTTTTTAATTTTTCAATTTTTTTATCGGACATTCGTGTTAACATTTTAACATAAAGTGCAAAAGTCATTCATAATCATCATTCGTTGTGAATATTGATCAAAAACTTCAAATCAAAAACGTAACACAAAACATTACATAATTCAGTTTAAAATTCTTACTTTTTCGTTCACACTTTATCATAAGTTCAAACTTGAAATCATAAAATCAACCAATATTCTTATCAATTCCTCTTCGTACTCGGCACATCAAACTGCTCCCCTCCACAGGCACAACGTAAAGTCCAAAAATCATTCATGATCATGTTTCATCCAGTTTTTAATCAAACATTAAAAACATTACTCAACTTGGACATTTCAACATAAAGTCCAAAAATCAGCCATACACATCTGTCATCGTAATTTTTATCAAACTGTCCCACCCTTAAGACTTATCCGCGTTATAATTTCAACATAAAGCTCAATATTTTACTCAACTTCGGCGTTTCAACATAAAGTCCAAAAATCAAAAACGTAACCTTTTCACAGAATGATCCCCAGCCTCAAGACATATCCATGTCAAAAAAAAAGCAACAACTTCCTACCTCAATTTGGAGAGAGAAGAGTTGGGCGAGGAACAAATTCAAAAAATGAGAAAAAACGACCAAAAAATCACATATTCGGGGCTGTGGGGGCGGTGGTGGTGGAATGGGACTGAAAAGTCAAGACCCCCAAAAGGCACATCTAGGACCCCTACTGAAAACTGTACATACCAAATTTCAACTTCCTAGCTCCATGGGGGGAGGGGGAACAGCTCTTTTATAAGGTCAAAAAGGGGAAAACCTCCATATCACTCCTCCTAATCAACTTAGGAGGTTAATTTTTGGATATGTTATACAATTTTGCATTTCCTATCAATTGACTCGAAAAGGAACAATTTTAGTGTTTTTGGCCCTTCAGCACCACTCCTCAAAATGGGGTACAACTAAATTTTGACCCCAGCTCATCCCCGCTTATATATATTTAATCCGCCGCCAAACTGAATCGATTGACCAAATTAGAACAATTTTGGTCATTACTGGGCAGAGAAAATGATTTTAATGTTTGAGGAAGACAAAAAAAAAAGATTAAAATATGAATATGTAAATATCTGACACGGCCAAAAATTGTCTTAATGGTGTTCCAGGACCCGAAAACGGATTTTGTTGATTCCCCTCCCCCCTCAATGCCCTATGGTCGATAGACCGTAATAGCTTGGTTTTTATTGACAAACGTGATATAGAAAATCAGGCTAAAAGAAACTTCGCGTCATGATGCGTTCGTAGGCAGCTTTTCCTCATCAGCATGGTCTTAGTTTTTAAACATTAAGTCGAGATTTGGCATACATTTTTCAACTCCTATCCTTCAGCGATGCTTCTTACATCACACATATTTATCTCAGCATTTACGAATGACCACCGATCGTTGAACTTGTCTATAAATTTTTAAGAATCACTGAAGTGAATACACCCTTTTTTCTTTATCTTGGTAAAAGGTTGTACATTGATTGTAGCAATTTACTCGTTGATTAGGCCTGAACAACGTCTTGGCTAATTACATCGTATTACAACGCGTACATCGGTATCTTACCATACTGAAATACAGAGGATAGGCATACAACACGTAACACATATAAATGAATAACACATACAGTACATGGAGGGGCATCAAGTAAGCATAAATACGCGCGACACCCATGTTAATGAATGACCAATACACTGAACAAGTATACCGGCGATTAATTGTACGCATTTTAATAGGTTAGTTCGCTAATTAACTGCTGTACCTAAGGTTGTAATGCGAATACATAAATACACACACACACACACACACACACACACCACAGCATAAACGAAGCAAAAGTACAGGTACACAGGTACCATACTTGAAGGGCGAGAACCATGAATCGCGGTGGAAGTCTACACCGAGCAGCGAATTAAAATATACCTGCGACGCGACCAGCATATTATACCTAAGTATGGAGGAGCGAATGAAAGAACGAAAAGAAAAAAAATAATAATAAGAAACGCTTTCCACGCTTCAGGTATCAGGTTTGGTTTAGCGAATCACGACGCTATAGCGATACGATGTATTTCATTGATAATGCGTATAAACGCGCGGACGGACACTAAGTTTGAAAAAAAAAAAAAAAAAAAAAAGTTTAAAAAAAAAAAAAAAAAAAAGAGACAAGACAGGGTATGTACGATTTTTTGGTAATAGGGTCGTGTCCGTGTCACGTGAATACAACACTTTATTATATTAAACACGCGATACGATGATTTATCGATTTACTTATAAATACTTAAGATGTGAATGCGAATATACAAACGTATACCATACGCTGGCTGAAGAAAAGCGAATATGGAAAACGTATACAGGTAAGTATCTATAAATTAACTTATTTGGATGGCGATGAGGTCGTGCTATACGGTGGATTTTTTTGCTTCTCCGTATCAGTCAATGAGCGCCAGCCGCTCTAGCGTGGGCTTCCACTTGTTTGGGGGCCGTGTATTTTTTAAGAAAGATTTTTTTTTTTCTCCTTTCGTTTTATGTTTTGCTATAGTAATACATAAGTATACGTATATTTATCTAGCTGGCGAGCAGCGTGGCGCGTTCACCTGCTGTAGGCTAAACGTGGATTTTTATTAGATGCACCTACATACTTGTATAGGTATAGTACGTACATTCGGCTTATGAGATTCGATATTGTAATTTATTAATATGCGAATGTTTGTCTAATATACCTACGTAAAGAGTAAACGGTTGCTTACAGACAATAACGAAGGGGTAATTCATGTACAGACTGTATGATCCGGAAATGTATTTGTGCAAAACCTGCTGAGAAAAAAGGGTAACAAGATAGATTCGAAAATATCGCAAAAGCCTACATTTTGATACATGAATTTTGAACATGATGATATACACGTATAGACTGGGAGCTAGAGCGATTTTTTTAGCTGATTTTAAAACGCAAAATTTCAACATTTTTGGAAACAGGGTGTTCGCAGGAGCACGAAGATGCCGGTCTGTCACTTTTGCGGCGGCTGACGGAGGGGCAAAATACGAAAAATAGTTGATCACAAAATGGCTGAGAATGACATAGTAAGATACCTCTGTCACCCCAAAACTCAAATCTAAAAGGGCAAACTCGTCGAGTGGTTGCTAAGGGTCGGCAGACAGGGTTGGAGTGTCGCAAAAATCTAAAAACATAGTCAATTCCAAAATGGACCAAATTTTCACAAGTGGTACTCGGTTACATTACTTTTCGATGTAACTAATGGCAGACGACATCATGTGGTTATTAAGGGTTGGCAGACGGGGTTGATGTGTCGTCGAATGCTAAAAACCTAGCTGATTCCAAAATGAACAAAATTTCATTCGTAGGTTCTTTTATACCTCACTATTACATATCTATGATGACAGACCACTTTGGGCAGTTGTAAGGGACTGGCAAACCGGTTTGAAATTTTTCAAAATAACCCAAATTCGAATATTTGTGGACAATTAAGTCTTGGAAAATTGCACTAGTAATACCATTCCTAAAACCAAACAAAAACCTTTACCATTTGGACAGCTATCGAACTATCTCCCTAACACTTAATCTCTGGAAAATATTTGAAAGAATTATCAACTATAGACTCTTATGGACTCTTGAAAAAGAACACAAACTTTCTCCCTCTCAATGCGGATTCCGACCCTGTCGCTCAACTATTCACCAACTTTCATTTATCAACTCTCGAATAGATACCGCATTCAGAAATAAAAATCACCTTCTGGCTATTTTCTTTGACTTATCAAAAGCTTTCGATACAGTCTGGAAATTCAAAATCATCTCAACTCTCCACTCATGGAACATCAGAGGTAAAATTCTTCATTTTATTCAAAATTTCCTTGACAATAGAGAATTCAACGTCCGAATACTTAACACGATTTCCAAAAACTATCCTCTCATAAACGGAGTCCCTCAAGGAGCTGTGCTCAGCCCTACTCTATTTCTCATAGCAATTAACGACCTCCCTTCTACTATCCCCTCA